>PVLD010002462.1:0-128444 GCA_004027595.1 Dinomys branickii | reverse complement strand
AGGGGGTTAATTACACCTATTACACTGTGGGGAAAACCAGGGCCCAAGGAGGCAGTGATGACCGGCTACTTCAGGAACTGGAGGCTCCTAGAAGGCCAAGGGCAGCCTCTTTGGTACCCCTGGAAGTCCTGTCCAGACCCAGGCACTCGTAGCTGGGGTACTTGACTGTTCCTCTCATTTAGATCCCAGTGATGTAAGCTTCAGGGAGTTCCTAGGACAGAGCAGGACCCCAGACTGGCGTCCCAGCCCCCCAGAGCAGGCCCAGAATATAAGAATTGCCCGATCTTAGAACCCAGTGGGTTCCCAGAGGTGCCTGCTCCTGGGAATAGCTCTGCTTTTATCAGCCACTGACTGTGGTGGGCACAGCAGCGAGACAGGCCATGAATTCCACGGTGTGTTTGTATACATTGTTGAGCGGGTCCCAGTTGCACCGAGGTGTAGCTTTAGGAAACAGCAGCTGTCTTGTGTGTGATCTGTCTGCCTTGGTCAGGCTACAGAGACCACTCAGTGCCCAGGAGCTCAGAGCCCCAAGGGACAGCCACATGGAGTCCTTCTTCTGCCTGCAGTCTCGATCTGGGCTCTTCAACAATCACTGCAAAAGAATTCCATAGGGCAGTCATGGCTGTTGGTGTGTATTCTTGGGGTCTGTACCCAAGGATTCCATCAATGGTAGATTGAAAATACTTTTAAGAAATGAATTTCCATGCTAGCACATGCCTGGAATTCCAGCACTCGGGATGCTGAGGCAGGAGGAATGCCATGAATTTGAGGCCAGCCTGGGGTAGATACTGCGACCCTGTCACACAAATTTTTTTTTCGCCTGTACTGAGGTGTGCAGACTTTTCTCATCATTCCCTACAAAATACAGCGGAGCAACTATTTCCATAGCATTTACACTGAATTAGGAATTATAACTGGAGATAATTTAAACCATACTGGAGGGTGTGGATAGGTTCTAGGCAGGTACAATGGCATCTGGGCGTCCCTCATAGAGACCGAGGGCTGACTTGCTAGAAAGGGAGAGCCTTCAAATGCATCCCAAACTCCCAACAGCTCTGTGCTTTCCCCTTCCCTAGGCTCCTGTAACCCCCGGTGCCTGTCCAGGGTTCCCCTCGGGAACTCCACGGGAGAGACCCGCACCAAGGGGTGAAACGTGGCAATCAGGGCCACCAGATGCTCCCTGGGACATGAGCTCACTGCCTGGGGGGAACCCCCACCTTTGTTTCCCGGAGAGGCCCCTGAAGCTGCCACCCTGCTGGGAAACAGACATTTCAGGGTGAGGACCCCAAGGGAGAGCAGTGTGGACCAGGCAGAAGGCGAGGAGAACCAGGCACCGCCCTCTCCATCTGAGGCCAGGCCTGTGTGACCCCAGATTGGTCCCGCTGCTAGGCTGGGGCTCAGTTCACTGGCTCTGAATTGCTTTCCCCTCTTTCTCCCAATCCTTGTCCTTATAACAAGGCAGATGCAATTTTTAAATTAATTCTGCACCTCTCTGAGCCTCTCTGATCACCTTCCTCCAAAGCGCAGTAGATCTCCTGGGCCCTAGGTTCTATTCACCTATTGCACATCAGCCTGCAAGGCTGTGCAGACGGGGACACCCAGCCCAGGGCCTGTTAAAATTCCTCCTTAGCTACAGGCTGAGTCAGTCCAGCCGTATTTCCTCCACCTGAGCTCAAAGAGCTGGCGCTGTAGATCCGGCTCCTGTCTCTAAGGTGTGCCTTCCCCTTGCCTACAGGGGCCTTAAATCAGTTGGGCGGATTACAAGTGGCATTTTAAAAAAATAGTTGGCTTCTGTTACACATATGTGTATGCAACTGCATAGGATATAAAATACTTATCGCCCTGAGGACTGTGATCAAAAGACTCCACTCACTCTCTGAGCCCCTGTAGCATCCAGAAGGACATGCACTTTTGTTTTGGTGTTTTTGAGACAGCTATATCACGCAGGCTGGCCTTGAACTATGTAGCCCAAGCTGGCCTCGAACTCAAACTGGCAATACTCCTGCTTCAGCCTCTCAAGGGCTGGGATTATAGGTGCGTGCCACCACACCCAATTTAAGGCCACTGACTCGCCCTAGAAGATTTCTGTCAGACCTGCTCTTGATGGGAGCTGAGATGGCAAAGAGGCCCTTCATCGCCCAGCCCCGTCTCAGTTCCAGTCTCTTCTCTTGCTTGGCCACATGCAGCATTGTATGGTTTGGCCACACCATGCTGCGTCATTTCTCTGAGATGCGATGCTTTCTCCTGGCCCTGCCCTTTGCGTGCCTGGCTCCCTTTGCCCACCCAGAGCCTGGCTGTCTTCTGTCTGGGCATTGCTTCTTCCCAGAAGCCCTCCCTCCCAGTTTCCTGGGTCCTCTCTTGGTGCTGTGTCAGACCCTTCCTACCATCCTTTCCTCTGACCCCAGCCTGCCTGTGGCCTACAGGCATCCGCTGCGACAGCTCATGTCCACCCAGCCGCTGGGGCCCCAACTGCTCTGTGTCCTGCAGCTGTGAGAATGGTGGCTCCTGCTCTCCTGAGGATGGGACCTGCGAGTGCGCTCCCGGCTTCCGAGGACCCCTGTGCCAGAGAAGTAAGGCTGCGAGAGCCCCTTTCTGAAGACCTTGGCAGCTTGTCCTCCCAGCCCTGCCCAGCTGGAGCTGGTCCTAACCCCAGCAAGGCCTGCCTTGTCCCTGTTAGTCTCCTTTGTCCCTCAGCTGGCTGTTCTGTCCCCAAGGTGATGGCCCTTACTTCTTGGTAGAAACAGGACAGGGTCATAGTTCCTCTCTTCCATAAGCTGCGGGCTCTCCCCAGTGTGAGAAAGAGCACGGGACAGCAGGGGTGGCCAGGCTGGCTGGGGCCCCTGGGGCTGCTGGCCACCATCTCCCTTCCATCCTCAGTCTGTCCCCCTGGCTTCTATGGACTCAGCTGCGCCCAGCCTTGTCCCCTCTGCGTGCACAGCAGCGGGCCCTGCCACCACATCACCGGCCTCTGCGAGTGCCTCCCGGGGTTCTCCGGAGCCCTCTGCAACCAAGGTACTGTCTTGGGCCAGGAGGGGGCAGGGTGGGGGACAAGGGTCCTAGATGGCTACCAGGAATGGCCTGCTGTGAATGCAGCTCCTTCCGGCTACAGGGCACACAGTTCTCTTTCCTAGGACCAAGCGCCACGCAGCATGACAGGAACAGAGAGGTGACATGCATGTCTCACATTAGCAAGGGACAGGGACAAACCAGGCTCCTGCCCCCATGCTAAAGAGAAGGAAATGAACTGAGCATAGGTGGAACCCACAGCAGAAGTGACACCCAGTGGTGTGGTAAAGGTTATAGGACAGCATAGGAGCCAGCATCACGGATCCCTCGCCACACACTCTCCTGTCTCAGCCTCAGGATCCTTTATACCAGCAACCCCAGGGCAGTGTGGAGAAAGGCATTCATTCTATGGGGGAGAACCAGCCTGTGTGAGGCCCAGACCCAGGGAGGTGGCAGCTGGAGATGGGACAAGGGGCCCAGGAGGGCAGTGGGGCTTAACAAAGGTCACTGAACACAACCGTAGCCTCCAGCTTGCAGCATTTACACTCTAGCCTGCAAAGAGCAAAGGAATCTTTAGGATAAGGTACACACAGAGTGAGCGAAAGGCAACATCAAGGTCGCTGAGGCAAGAATCTCATCTGGCCTCTGCTTAAATCCTTTCCTTGACCGAGAGCTCACTACCTCCCAGGGGAACCCATTCTTTTGATGAATAATCACTGCTGAGCTGGGCTGTTTAGGTCTGAGGGTCGTTAATATGTATGAGTAGAAGGTTTACTCCGTGCAGCTTTGGGGTCATGAGACATATGGGCCCCAGGGAGACGCATGTGACAAGTTTCATTTGCTTGCAGCCCTCCCAGGACAGTTTAATCATCACCTGACACTTGGAGGTTTACTTATTAAATGTAGGAGACCTGGCCGTCGATACAGTGAGCCCCGCTCTAAATTAGGCCCCAGCAGCCTGAGGAGTCACTCTCGCATCCCTCGATGTCTGATTTATCGCCCGCTGGCCTAATGAGTCTTTTCCACATACAGATCTAATGGAGTTTGCTATTAATGCCAACTGCCCTGGTTAAGTCTCAAACCTTGTAAAAAATTGAACTGACACTTTCTAATGACTGGCTTTCCAGCGAGTTACAAATTACAGACGCTGCTTCTCCAGAATCATTAAACATAGATTAAATATAACCAGATGTTTTCTTTTCCCCAGTCCCATGCTCTCTCTCCACCGCCCCTTTTCTTTGGCTGAGTCTTGATTCAGCTAAGAAGTCAACCAATTCATGTATTGGGCTGGTCACATTAGTAGTCTGCTGGCCGTGTGTGTATGAGGTGGACGTGAGTGATGTGATGGTCCTGTTAGGCTCACAGCTGCTGTGGGGATGGACAGAGCAGCTTTGGCACTCTGCTGGCCACTGACAGTGAGGATTGGAGGTACTGTCCTCAAATCCAGCACCTCCTAGGGGCAGCAAGCAGAGGTCAGGTGACTTGCTTTTCGGGATCCTAAAGCGCACGCAGAAGAGAAGGGTCTTTATCCTTCTGCAAAGGCCCAGATCAGCCAGCTGGCTGATGGCCTATGGCCATGAAGCAGGGCTCACTTCGAAGATGAGAGAAAGGGTGGTGATGTGGTTTGTTCAGAGGAACTTAGAAAGTGGTAGCCCTGGCTGTGCGACCTTAGGCAAGTTGCTTAACCTCTCTCAGTGCTTCAGCTTCCTCATCTGTAGAGCTCATGATGGCAATGAGGATGAGAGACTATGTAAGGCCATTAAAAGATTGAGTCAGTTAATATTCATGAAGCCCTTGGAGCAGTGCCTGGTGCATGTAAACGTATTGTTGCACGGCACAGAGGAAAGGCCCGGGGTGTGTCTGGAAACAGTGTGTAGTCAGTGGTCCATGTGTCTGGGAAGGAGAGGCTGTCAAGGATATCCAGGTGAGGGAGGTTAAGTGCTGGACTCTAAGATCCAGAGATTTATCCTGGGGCAACGAGGCACCATGGAAGCTGTCAGAGCAGGGCACAGGAGTGCCACAAAGAGGGTGTACGTTAGAGAACCCGCACTGTAGGAGCAGGGGGCATGGATTGCAGGCAGCTAGATAGGAAGGTGCTCTGTTAACACTGCAGGCTGGTCCTGAAAGGGCTGCACAGCCTGATGGAGGAAGCCCAACTTCCTCCAGGGATGCAGGAGCGGCTTCTCCGCAGTGGGTGACTGAAACCTACAGCTGATCCCAGGGTAGAAACAGCTCAGCGAAGGACAAGGCCTTCAGAACCCAGATGGAGTTCCTCGCAGAGGAGCATGCTGAGCCGAGGCTTGGGGGACAGGGAGACAGGTGGGCAGGGACATTCATAGCCAGTCCTGCAGCACTCAAACTGCAGGCAGAACTGCCGCGCTGGGGCTGGCCCCTCCTCCCAGCTGGGTGTTTCCCACCCAGCGGCTGTGGGCTCTGTGATCCTGGCAGGGGGAGGGAGGGGAGGTGGGGAGCAGCACAGGGAGCACTGGACTAAGAGTCCAGGGTGAGATGCCCAGCATCACCACTTTCTCTGTGGGACCTAAGTCACATGACTACCTCTCTGGCCCTCAGCCAAAGGGGACAGGCGAGAGCACACCCACTCATGTGCAAACAGAAGCATGGTGGGTGGGGATGCCCCAGCGGGTTGTTCCCAGCGTGGTGTGGCTCTGGCCCAGGAACCTCTGGGGATGCAGCTAGGGGGTGGTCTCAGAAGTAAGGGTAGGCAGATAGGTGCCAGACTGCCCTGTGCCCACAGTATGTGCTGGAGGGCACTTCGGGAAGGACTGTGCCCAGCTCTGTTCCTGTGCCAACAACGGGACCTGCAGCCCCATCGATGGCTCTTGCCAGTGCTTCCCTGGATGGATCGGCAAGGACTGCTCCCAGGGTAAGCTGCTGCCCTGAGAATGTGCCACCTCCAGGGCTGAGTCCTCCTTCTGCAGATAGGAAGGCCCACCTGAGTCCCAGTGAGCTCTGGAGCCGAGATGCGTGTCTGAGGGTGGCCATAGCTACTACTGCTGGCAGTGCTGTTAATACCAGGAATTAGTACTCCACCAGCACCCACAACAGGAGTAGCTGGGTTCCCTTGGGGAGGAGGGGACAGGGGTTTGCATGCTGGAGTCTAGATGCAGAATGAGGGAGGCCAGGGCAGTCACCTTGGGAAGAAGGCAGACACCCTGTGGGTGGCTCCTATGGCCCATTTCCCAGGCCTCAAGCCTGAGCAGGGAGTCCCACCTCTGAGGGTGGAGCCCCATGTCTGATGGGCAAGAACCAGTGGAACAAGCTGGTATCTGCAGGGAGGCCCCAGTTAGGTAGCATGGCCTGAGTGGATTCTGTTCTGATGGAGACCTGGGCTCCACCCTTGGGAGCTCAGCAGCCAAGAGAAGGCCTCACTCACTGGAGAAGTTAGTACCAGTGTGTGCACTGCCAGCCACAGCTGTGCCCACCTGTCCACATCAGTCCCCACAGAGGGCAGGGCCAGCAGCCTCAGAGCCATGCAGAGTTAGTCCCCAAAGTCTCCTAGTGGCAGAGAATTGGGGCTTAATGGGAATCCAAAGTGACCTGGCCTAGAAGTGAGCTCAAGAAATCTGGGAACAGTGAGACAGGGCCTGAAAGCCAACACCTGTCACCCAGGGTGTCCTGAGAAATGGCTGACTTGCTCTCCCCTCTGCACCCCCCAGCATGCCCACCCGGGTTCTGGGGCTCCGCCTGCTTCCACACCTGCAGCTGCCACAACGGGGCGCGCTGCAGCGCGGAGGATGGGGCCTGCCACTGCGCCCCGGGCTGGACCGGACTCTTCTGCACGCAGCGTAAGCCCCGCCTCCCCGCCGCTCCTGAGGCCCTGCTGCGGCCTACTGGCCGCCGTGGGCATAGCTCGGACCTGCAAGGTCGGGAGAGAAAAGCTGGGCCCCAGAGCAGGGCTGGAGTCAAGGAAGGGATTAACACGCGCAGCGTCTTGTCAGGACAGGGCAGTGAGGTTTCCCAGGGACCACCAGGCCAAGACCCTATTAGACAGTGGGAGAGACAGCCTGTGGCTGAGCAGCAAGGAGACCCAAGCTGGCCTCTGGTCCAGGGCCCCTAGGTCCAAAGGCCACCTAGCCCTACCCCTGCCCCTTCAGCATAAGGGTCCAGAGGGTGGCGATGGTTGGAGCGGGGTCGCACTAGCCTTCACCCCATGCTCCACCAGCAGCACAAGACACTCCTGGGTGCCCTCTGCAGTTGTGCAGGCCCGGCCGCAACTCCTGTGACCAGTGGTCATGTTTCTGTAGGTTGCCCGGCAGCGTTTTTTGGGAAGGACTGTGGGCGTGTGTGCCAGTGTCAGAATGGCGCAAGCTGTGACCACATCAGCGGCAAGTGCACCTGCCGCACAGGCTTCACTGGACGCCACTGTGAGCAGAGTAAGCCGCCGGGGCCCTGTCCCGGGTATCCAGGCCAGCCCTCGGCCTCCTGCAGCGGAAGCTCCACCGCGCAACAGCAGCGCACAGGCAGAGCTCTGTGCACCCTGCCTCCCTTAGATACAGCTCCGAAGGAACACAAGTGCCGGGAAAGCTCCCTCCTGCAGCTGGGATGGAGCAGGGGCTGAGGGCCTGCAGGAGTGGGGAGGGTCTTCGTGCTGCTTCTCTGCGGCCCCATCACACCCATCCTGGGGCCTGGCCCATGGAGGCTGCTACTCACTCGTGTGGCATGAGGAGGGGTGACGCCTCTCCTGACCTGTGCCCTCTCACACGAGGTCTGCGGCCCGTCACCCCGGAGTCTCCCGTGGGCAGGAGGGAGCGGCTGCCTTACTGTCTGCCTCCTCCTTCATGCCTCACAGGATGTGCTCCAGGAACCTTTGGCTATGGGTGTCAGCAGCTGTGTGAGTGCATGAACAATGCCACCTGTGACCACGTCACTGGCACCTGTTACTGCAGCCCTGGATTCAAAGGCATCAGGTGTGACCAAGGTAGGGCACGGGTGGGACAGTGCCTGTGCAGGGGTCTGATAAAGTAACTGTCTTTATGGAGGGGGCAGGAGGCGGGTGTCACTGCCATTGTCCCCAGACTCATCCTCATCAAGAGTCCGTGAGCCCAGCATGGGCACCCACAGCTCCTGCTGTGGGAAGGCCACCAACCAAGTCTAGATGACCTGCCAAGGTCTAGTTCTGCTGTTGGCTACAAGCCAGCTGGTTGTGCTACAGGCAAACTAGGGAGAGATCAACCATGGTTTCCCCAGGACATGAGGTTCCTCAGAAGGCCTAAGAGCCCCAAGCGGCTGCGTCCTGACTCTGGCACTGCAGTCAGACATCTCACGGAGGAGCTGGGGGCACCGAGTGGAGACACTTAGTTTTAAAGGACTCAGCACAGCCCCCGGCGCAGGTATGCACTCCAGAGACGGAGCTTTCTCTTAAAGTGCTGTGGCCCTGAGAGGGATGCTACTGTTGGTGCTGGCAGGTGGGGGAGGAAGGCAAATAGGCTCTGAGTTACCTCACGACAGGAGCCCAAAGACTCTTCCTTTCTAGTCTGAGAACAAGAGCACAACACATTTACCTCCATGGTGCTGTGGTGCTGCTGTTCGGCCCCCTGGACTGCCAATCAGCACAGGGGGAGAGTGTATGTAATCGGGAAGCGCCTCGTGGGCAGTAATCTTGGGCTCCAAGGCGTGGCACTCCCAGCTTTTATTTATTTACACTCAGTGTAAGCCCAGGACCTTTGCACTGAGCCACATCCCCAGAACTTTGTTTTTTTAGCCCAGGCTGAACTCTAACTTGCAGTCCTCTTGCTTCAGCTTCCCAGAGCCCTGGGATACAGGCATGCGCCACCACTCCCAGCTTCATTGTCAGTTTATCACTGAGTAGGAGGAGCTGGCCTGGTTTTTCCTGCCTGCCAATTACTGGCTGTGTGACCTTGGGCACATTCCCTAGCCTTGCGGTGACAGTATTTTCACCAGTAAGGGAAATGGTCCCCTTTTCATAGGGCTGGTTCTGCGACTCAAACTTAACTTCACGCTCACAGTCACACTTGTTCCTTGTCCAGCCTCCTTTAGGCAGGTGAAGAAGCCCAGGCAGAGTGAGGGTTGGGTCAAACAGGGATTGAAGAAAAGGGCCAAGACCAGAACCAGGTCTCCGAGCACTAGACTAGAGGAGCCTGAGCCCAGCCCCGGCCATCCGAAGAGCAAGTGGCCCCATGTCAGGCTCAGGTTGGGCCTCCCTCCCTCTCTGTCCACAGCTGCCCTCATGATGGAGGAGCTGAACCCCTACACCAAGATCAGCCCAGCCCTGGGTGCGGAGCGGCACTCAGTGGGCGCTGTCACGGGCATCGTCCTCCTGCTCTTCCTCATGGTGGTCCTGCTAGGCCTGTTCGCCTGGCACCGGCACCGACACAAAGAGAAAGGCCGAGACCTGGCGCCCCGGGTGTCCTACACCCCTGCCATGCGGATGACCAGCACTGACTACTCCCTCTCAGGTGAGGGCCCCGCCCACCCCAGCTTCTGCCTGGGCCAGAGCGCCCAGGAAGAGCACATGGTATCCTTGGGACACTACAGGGTCAGTGGCTGGGTGTGGTCACCCCAGACAGCTAGTGGAGTGGGGGGCAGGAGCTTACCTGGGAGAGGTCCATGGGGTCCCAGTCCCTGTCTGAGCAGCAGTTCCCGCCTCACCAGGACCAGTCGCTTCAGAGCACATCTCCCTCAAGCGCCACTAGTGCACCCTGGGATGCCTAGGCCTTGGGGCCAGGGACCAGGGCCTGTCAATTTCTGCTTTGCTGGCAGAGGCCTCATGCCAGCCCTCTGGGAGAGAGAAGGAGCTCTTAGTACAGGAAGAGGGTGGGACCTGACTTGGGAGAGGTCTGCAAGGTGGGATGCTGTCCTGGCATGTGTATGGGGGCCCACTTTGTGCATAGATGCAGCAGACAACTCCAGCAGGCATTCTCTGGGAGCTGGGGTGGGCTAGGATGTGGCTCCCGGCCAGGCCTCTCTTCCCCTAAACCTGCACTACCACAGTTGGAGATAAGGCTTGAAGGATCTGGCTAAACTAGAGGACAAATGCTCTGAAATTTCCCATAGTCCTGGGCCCTGGTGGGCTGCCTGGGTGAGAAATGGTGGCAGCTCCCTGCAGCGGGCTCGCTGGTGACCTCCAGCCTCCCACACCTTGTGCTTAGTCCTGACTTCCTCAGACTGCTGCAGGCCAGCTCCAGGCCACCACAGGAGTGGGTGGCCCAGGTGCAGACCCCACAAAGGGCTTCTGGCCTGTGTGCCTCCCTGGGTTTTAGCCAAAGCCAGCATCCTCTGATGAAAGCCCAGCCCGCAGATTTGGGGATTTTCTTCTGTGACTACAGTGAGCTAGGCTGGCTGGGTTCCCACACCAATCCTCTGGTATTCCTGGCCCCTCAGGAAAGAAGGGCGGGAGCTCACAGGAGTGGGGTTCTCTCCTTATGTACTCTTGCGAGGTCAGACCCTTGCGGGAAGAGAGGGGAAGCTCAGCCCTGTTATAGCAACACTCTTGGTGCCCTCTACACTGGGCATTTGCAGGTTGGCGCCTGGCAAGAGGCCAACCAGGCTCTCCAAATTCCTTCTGGGGTAGTGGACACCACAAAGCTGGGGTGGGGGACTTGGCTGCCTCTCTGCAGTGTCCTCTCAAGGCTGCCCAGCCCAGGCACTGGCTTCGTGGATGTGTAGGCCCAGAGCAGGCAGATGATGGAATGTGGCACTTGTTCTCTTCCCAGATTTGTCTCAAAGTAGCAGCCACGCCCAGTGCTTTTCCAATTCCAGCCACCACACACTGGCATGCGGGGGGCCTGCTACCAGCCAGGCCAGCACTCTGGACAGGAACAGCCCCACCAAGGTACCGGGCCCCCGATTCCCTAGCCCTCATCCACTGTCCTGTCCTGTAGCCCTCTGCTCTGCCCAGGGAAGAACTTCACCCCTCCCCACACGCAGGGTCCTTGGGGAACCAGTACCCTGAGAGCAGCCCTGTGGTTCACGGTCCGTGTGTCCTCATAATAGGGAGAAAGCATGTTATGTGCAGCCAGCAAGCCGGTGCCATGGAACTGGCGGGCATCGTGCTCAGTGTAACACACCCCTGGGGAAGATTTCTTGTCACGCCTACTGGTATACCACATGGTCACCTCTGCCACACAGTACATGCAATCAAAACGCTGTACCATCTATGTCACTACAGCTATACTGGCACGTGGTGTGCAACCAGCATGATATAGATTCACTACCAATACCCAGTAACCACTTAAACTTGGACAAAACATTTATCAAAACACAAGGGATGTGGAGCCATCAGATGCAACACAAGGGATGTGAAACCCAAAACTCCACCATAGCCAGTGTTCCCGTTAGCAGGGCCTTCCATGACGGCCCCTAGCACAGCCTGGTATCCTCCGTCACAGGTCTGTGCACTGAGATACCTCAGCACATAGATCTGTTAATATGCCAGGACCAGTACCAGGCAAGGTGGGAGATGAAATGAGGAAGAAGAGCCGCAAGGGTAAGGTGTGATGGGCCCTTGCGGCCCACTTCCTGACATCTCTTTGTTCTCCCCAGGACCCCAGACTTGCTGTGCATCCATCCTGGGTCTGGAGCACAGCTTCCGTGTTCTAGGCCCCTACCCTAGAGCTTCGGGAATCGCTTTCTCCTGGCTGCCCCCCAGCCCAGAGACCAGACTTCCTACTGCACACACAGCAGGAGGGTCACAGATTGTAGTCTCCAGGGCAACACCCTTAGGCTGCCGTCAGCCTTTGTCCTGTCAAATGCAAGTGTTCCATAGGGCACACAGAGGCCAATACACAAACTCCATGGCCCCCTGCCCCAAACAACGTACCGGCTCTGGCCATCCTTCCTGCGCACTCCCTCCGTTCAGACCTGTTTCTGGCTTGAGGAAGAGGGACCTGAGGAGGCCATTAGAAGCTTCTCCCCAGGAGGCCTTGATTAACTGCAGCCACATTATCCAGGCTGCAGCAGGCTCGGGTCAAAGGATGCCAGGGATAAAGGACAAAGGCTCCCGTGGCCATGTTCATCTTGGCTCAGTCTTACTGGGGCACACCAGCCAGCCTGTCAGTAAGAGGCCAGAGTTACTGCGCAGTAGCTCACTTGGTGACACCTGGCTCAGCTCACCTCACCCCGACACCAGGGCCCCTCAGTCTGCTTGGATCACCCTAGCTGAGGCAGGCGGCTGTGATGATGTGGAAGGGCTCACAGCCACTGAGAGCGCGCAGGGAGAGAGGGCTGCACCATACAGCTTCCCAAGTCCCACGCAAGGGCGGTGCTCTCACTGGGCCCAGGTCAGGGGGCAGAGGTAGCTCTGCTGCAGGCAGCCTCAGCACCTCCCTGTGCTGGCCAGGGCCTTATGTGACAGCCAAGCCCCTGCCCGAGCCCCCTTAGTTCCAGCTCAGCCCCACCTGGCCATCCTGCTGCCCATGAGGGGCAGCTTGGTTCAGGCAGTCCTGTCCTTCAGAGGCTCTGCTTCCTGCCCGTTTGCCATAAAGGGCCTGGGAAAGCCAGAGCTTTGCTCACAAAGCTGGGATAGGCCTCAGCCACAACACAGTGGCCTGTTTTGGGCCATCGAGCGCTCTCCTACCTCAGTGGCCCAGGGCCCAGGTAGGTCAGAATCACAGAGGCGGGGCTGAGACATGGGGAGGGGGACCTGGGGCACTAGGTCCTAACTGCCTCTCCTGCTCTCCAAACAGCTCAGTACCAAGTCCCTTGACAGAGACTCAGCAGGTTGGACCCCCTACAGCTATGTGAACGTGTTAGGTCAGTAGTGGTTCAGTCTGTCCTGCCCCTGCGCCTCACTCCTTCCTCCCCTCCTGAGGGGCCAGGCCCAGCTTGGAGGGAGAGGGTTAGGGGTGCAAGTGCTCAGCATGGTTTCCTCCAGGGCTGCAGGGAGGAAAGCCAAGCCCTTGTCTTGGCTCATAAGCAAGCGACCTGACCCCCTACATTCCCATAGCAAGACTAGAGTGGGTGACAGCTGGGACATGGGGACTCCAGGTGGGAGCAGAAGCTGCCCTCCCACCTCTGCCAGTCCGGGCCCTGCGAAGGGGCTCCTTGCCTCTGCCCTGCTGGACACCAAGTGCAGTGGAGGGTGGGAGTGCAAGGGACCGAGGAGATGCCCCAGGCTCTGCCACGCTGAGTAGTGGATGCTACCCAGAGGCCTTGGTCCTTTCTAGGTTGCCCCACCCTGACCCTTGCCCCTTCGTGTACACCCTGCCCCCTTCTTCTGCCGTACCAGGCCCTGGGAATAATGGCTCCTCCCTGTCTTTCCTCTCACTAGACTCCCATTTCCAGATCAGTGCCCTGGAAGCCAGGTACCTGCCCGAGGACTTCTACACTGAATTTAGACACCTCAGCCGTCCCACTGAGCCACACTCACCAGGTCAGACCCCGCCCTCCCCTCCACTCCGCAGACCAGACCCAGTGCCCATCCTGCTGCCTGCCCCACGCCATGATCCCAGAACTCTCACTGCTGACCCTCAACCTGATTCACCCACCTATCCCGTGCCCTTGCAAAAGTGATCGGTCCGAGTCCTCCCTATCACTCTGCGGCCAGTGGGTGTGGACAATGTGGGGTGTGTTAGGTGAAGGAACACAACATAAATGCACTCCTACTGCACACAGAATTGCAACTCCAAACCGCTGAGAAACGACTGGGGAGTGGCAGCACCGTGGGAAAGCTTGCACTCCAGCCAGACAACCCAGGGTCCCCCAAAGACCCAAGCCAGGCTCTTCCAGATCACGGAGTTCAGTTCTCAAACGGAGATCTGGAGAAGCTGGGGCAGCACTGCCGCGGAGTATCCGGCAGCTCACCTGGTGGCTTGGGAGAGGTGCAACAAGGGGACTTGGCCTGGAGTAGGAGGCAGAGAGAGGAGCTGAAGGAATGAGTGCAACTAGTGAACTGACCGTGGCCTCCCTACAAACACTCTGGGGCCAGGCGTAGGGCACTGGATAAGTCTGGGCCTGAGCTCAGGCTTCAGCTGGCTTCCGTAGCTCAAAGGAAACAGCAGCTCAACCAGTCTTGCACATTCCTGGGTCCAGCAGCACTAGGAAAAGTAAAGATTCCGAATTCATCTACTTGTCGAGCAGGTATGGGCTGCAAACACGCTGTGCCCATATCCAGAGAGCTGTGCTTCTGGCTGTGCGACCCCAGACAGTGGCTAGGGCATGAGATACCCCAGCAATTAAACCCCTACGCCCCGCCTCCCACACACACCCAGCACCCCCATGCATTGCTTTTCACACGGGGACGTCCTCTGTAAAAAGGCTCAGGCCCGACTCCTCCCCACTCTCCAGATCTACTCTTCACCCCACGCAGCAGGACACCATGCACAGTACTTCAGTAGTTTACACGCAGGCAGCCTAGTGGCCAATGGGAGCCAATACTTGGGGGAGATGTGGGTTCTAGTTGTACCTTAACTTCTCACTTGCTGGGATGGTCTCAGGTCTCTGCTACTCTCTGGGCCCATTTCCTGTTCTATAAAAAGGAAAGAGTTAACAGCTTACCCACCTCTAGGGACAGGACCGGAAGCCACTGTCTGCTGTACAAGGTTAAAATCATGCCAGCCCAGACTGTTGCAGTATTGTTTCTGAGGCGCCCTGGTACCTCTAGGCCTTCTACATGATTAGCCAACTTGGAGAAACTTGAGCTGTTCTGCTGTAACACTCAGTAGTGTGCAGAAGGCAGCCACAGGAGTGAACCCCTGCAAATTTGGCAGGGACCTCTGGAAGAAGGCTCTAAACAGCAGTGGGGTGGGGCTGAGTGTCAGAAACGGCAAGTCAGTGGAGTCAAACTAGTGAGCATTGTTGCATGCCTCACCTGATAGTGTGTCCGCAGCTGAAGTTTTCAGAAGGAAAAAAAAAGTGGCCTTGACTTTGAGCCAGTCATTAATGTCCCAACCTAGAAATGCTAGGCTGCTGCTTTTCCAGGTTTGCTAGCAGCAAGGAACTCGAGCTTGGTCCTTGAAGCATTCTATCCTGCCTCAGGCTAGGGCTCCGGACGATGCACTGTGGGAGTCTAGGGGAAAAAAAACAGTGATTGCAAAAGGGATAAAGAAATCTTTGGGGCTGAAGAACATTGGTAATGCTTTTCAAAGACAAGTCTCAATGCTGTACAAATAACCCATCCTCCAAAAGCGGGTCTGTGGCTATGAAAGGCTGTTTTGTAAAGATGACCCGGGAACCCCAGCCACCTGTCTACCCGCTCCGGCTCCCCTCAGCTGAGCCGCACATCCAGGGGAGGAGAGGCAAGACCAGAGCAGACAGTGGTGAGAAACCGTCTCTACCTCCCTTCCAAACTCCAGCAGAGACCTACAATGTCATTCAGGCTTCCCTGCAGCTAAGAACTGTGACTTTACCTCCAGTGGCAGGTGGCATCCACGAGGTCTTTTATGATCTGCTGAAAGGCTTGTCCCTAGGGTAAAGGTCAAAGGGAAAGCTGAGTAGGTCAGGGGGTGCTGTAACAGGGCCCCTTAATGCTATGAGCCTTTTATGAATTCCTGTAGCTCAACATGATTCAGGTCAAACTCAGAATAATGTTCTAGCAATAAACTATTTCCTGAGTAGGAGAGAGAAAACTCCACAGCAGTCTAAACCTCACACCCCCTACTTACTTTTATTTTTATGCAGGTGCTTGTGGAACGGATAGACGTCAGAACACATACATTATGGACAAAGACTTCAAAGGTAGAGTATCCAATCCTGACATCCTATTAAAAAGGGCCTAGCAAGAGAGAGTACAGATCTGAATTGGCCAGGAAGTTCACCCAAGAAACTGCTATTCCACGCCCCGGAGGAAAAAAAAAGGACCACAGGACCGGGGCTTCTGGGTAAGCTCTGCCCAGGAGAAGCAATCATGATAATGAATTCATCTTCCAATTTCAGTTGCACCTGCCTAGCAAATGCTTGTGGGTTTTTTTTTAATAGATGCCAACTAAATGTCTTCAGAAATGTAGAGCGCCATTATCTAATCAATTAGTACGAGTTAAACTGATTATAAAATCTGAAATAAAGTCAATCTACCTGCCCCTGAGGCCTCCTGTTGTTCTGCTGGCGAGGAATGCCACCCCACACCTGCTGCCTTTCTGGGGCAGAAGGAATGAACATGATACCCACTGTAAGGGATTACACCCTCAAAGATCCCGCCCCGAGAGCAGCGAGGGCAGGACAAATCCCTAACACACAGGAACTGCAGCTTGGATCTTCCCTCTAGGATGCTGACAGGTGAAGCCAAAGGTGGAAGGCCAAGTCCTGCCTCCAGATTTGGTCCTAGGTCTAAATGTCAGGTCTGTGAAATAGAGGGCTTTGGATCTCTGTCAGTTATTAACTGTGACCTTAGACAGGGCTCCCCAGGGCTCAGTTCCATCTGCAAGGCTAGGATAATTATGCCTGTCCTATCGTCTAACAAGGCTATCATGAGTACCCAATAAAATCACAGATGGCAAGTGTCTTGCATATTAGAAAGGTTGTACTAATGCAACGGGGATCTCTTAAAAGTGCTTCAGCCAAACAAAGATATAAAGTTCAATGAACATCCTAGATCTAGCTGTGCACCAGAATCACTTGTAAAGTTTGTTAAAACATCTTCCTGAGAATGAGGCAGTACATAATAGAATAAAGCCCTGGAATCCACCATTTGTGATGAAGACCTCAGGATATCCTTATGCAGCTTGGTACCCAACTATCATTTAGAAACCACTCATCTAGACTGACCCAGACCCCTAAGTTATTATTTTGACCCAGCCTTAGATACACCCAAGACACAACCTTCTCCTAAAACTAGCTGTCTACAGTCCTTGGGGACAGCATTAGAAGTGAGGCAAGGAAGGGGCAGCAAGTAACACGTTCTGAGCGACAGAGCGGTAAGGATGAAGGGACCCTTGGCATCTGTGAGGCTATCCAACACCCAAAGGCCTGCTGAGACTAGGTAGTCACACTCAGGACTCCAAGCCAACCAACAGAAGGTACGTTTGGGAGCTGGATTCTCACAATTTTCTGTTTTGACTCAAACCATCCAAATGTAGGCAAACACCATTTCAGTAACTGAGGCTGCAAACTGAGAAGGCAGCTCTACCTTTCATTATGGTGACCTCAGTTTCTCTCAAAAACAAGTTGGGGTTTGGGCAGAAAGATCTTCAAGGGCCTTTCCTGCTTGGAGAATACGCATGACCCAAGCATGAGTAAGCCTGGGCAGGCCCAGACAACTTTCCACACACCCTGTTGTCCTCTGCATTGTAATGAGGGTAGCTACTTTTAGACTCGAAACCATAAATGTAAAACAACACTAAGGAAAGCAGGGTCCCTGCGTCATTTCATTCCTCTTTTATGAGATCATACATCCGAGCCTCTGAGCGATGAAGGCCTCAGCAGGCAGGCAGCCGATTTCATTTCACCACAGTGGCTATATTCACCCTTTAACTTAGAGACAAAAGAGTATTGTACTGATGGCAGCAAGAGAGCAAGAGAACTCAAAAGGAGAAACATGAAACAGCACAGTTTGGAACTTGACAGAAATATTTACAAAAGACATGGAAAAAATCCCACCTATTGGTTAAACCCCTACATAAACATTTAGTTTGTACTACAAATTAAAACTGTCTTCTAAAAACTACAGGGTCAAACCAAAGCAGAATGGCCAAAAGTAAGACTCTTTAAGTATGCTCTAAACTCAGTGGGAAAAGCCCTGGCCTAGGAACCAGGAGAGCTGGGCCGTGGCTCTCACCGTGCGGCTCTGACTAGATCACACTGGAGTCCTGGCCATAGAGTTACACCACCATCCCCTAAGGTGGTTCCTAGCCCTGGCACTCCCGGTCTTAATTCAGTCAATATCCACTCCTCCTCATCCTACGGACTGATGAACTCCACTCACTGCCAAACTGGAGGCCTTCTGCCTCACCTTCAGCCCACGATGGGGCAGCTCCAGGTGCCCAGGGGACCCTCCCAGGCACCAGCCACTCACACCGCTGTGGCCGCTTTCCCGGTGTGCATGCTGCTTTGCCATCCAAGCTCCAAGTCTCCCCATCACATAACCACAAGTTCTAGGTACTTAGAAGCCCACTGACCTCTCAAACTCCTTTTGCAGCCAGTGTTCTCTTTCTGACGCTGAGACCACCCCTCCCCTTTCCCCATAGCCCATTGCTCAACCAAGAGAAGGATGTTTATTGCTCAGGAAAAGAAAATTCAGTGTGGCCTCCTATTAATATTAGATCTAGGGGTTTAGTGGCACATGCCTATAATCTCAGCACTCTGGGAGGCCGAGGCAGGAGGACTATACGTTCAAGCCCCACCTGGACAACTTTGAAAGACCCTGTCTGAGATACAGCTCCATTTGTAAGCCCTGAGTTCAAACTCCAGAACCATTAAAAAAAAAAAAAGCAGTGGCCAAATCGCAGTTGCCTGGGTTTTGCCCCGCACTTAAAACTGGGCCTTAGGGTCAGATTCCTGGGCAGGTTCACATCCCACTCACAAGGCACCTTTAGAAAGCCATTTCCTCTGGATTTGTGCTTCCTTGTAAAATGTCGCTCAGTTCATTTCAGAAGCCCTGACTCTTGTATGTAACAACCAGTGCTTTGAGGAGGTAGCAATTAATGAGAGTAAATGCCAGGGCATTTATAAGTCTCAGCCTTCCATCTCGAAGCTAATTACCAGCCAGGAGGAGTGACTTCCCAGAGCTATGGTAGCCTAGTGGCTGAGTGACTTCCCAGAGCTATGGTAGCCTAGTGGCTGAAGCTTCCCTTTATTTGCAAAATGCCCTGGGTAGGGTCTGGATGGGGGTGGGGCTGTAAAAAGATGAGGAAGTGAGAGCAGCTGTTTTTTCTTCCCCTCTCTGGGCCTTCCCTCCTTAAGGGCAGGTGTAGGGTTCAGCTGGAGAGGGCTGCCTGGGGTGGAGTCCACCAGCTGCCCTTGCCCTTCCCTCCAGTTCCCAGCAGATGCAGGTCAGTGCAATGCCCTGCCTGGACACCAGACTACCCAGCACACACTAGAAATTTCTTTATCCTTGTCTCTGCCTCTGGCCCATGTATGGAAGATACCTGCCTGAATCCAATCCCCGCCACCCCCCTCAACAACTCTTACCTACTTAGGTGCATCTACTGCTCCAGAGATAACAATTTATAGTATTTCCTAAATCTTGAAAGCAGCCCTGACTTTCTGTTGAAAATGGGAAGAGGTGCTGGCTGAGGCACGTCTGGACACTGAGCCGGAGATTCAATACAAGCTGTTCCACAAGAACTTAGGCATGGGATACCCTCAGGAAACATGAAGCTGAGCCCCTCTCTCGGCAGGATGTGGGCCCACAGTTACAGGTACCGCTGTTGGGGGTACAGTGGAGCACCTGCAGTTTACATTTAGCTACGAGGGACTGGAGTTTTAGTGGCAAGATGTCCTGGGGGAGAAACATCTTGACTGGCTACCACAGAAGAACTGGGTCTAGTCCTGAGTGAACCACTTAGCAACATACTAGCAAAATCTTCTAGTAACATTCCTCCCACCCAGCCCCCATGCAGATACAAGCTTCAAATGGCCTAAGTGGAATGAAGTCTAACATTAAGTACTGCACAGTGTAAGCTATTGCTGTTCTCAAATTTTAGAAAACATGCAACCCAGCCAGCAAGTGCTAGCCTTTCTTTAAGTACAGGTAATACTCAGTTCCACACAAGAAGCCCTCGGCTATTTTGCCTTACTCCTTGCCTGACGAGTTCAGAGAATCCGAACTAGGACAGATGGACCACTCCAGGGTTGTTGACCTCACCCAAGAGGCTGACTTTGTAGGCTGGTACAGGTAAGACAGGGCCCACAGCCACCTTTCCCTTGTGAACCTCGACCAGCAGCTGGGCCTTCTCAGCCTCCTTTCAGTTCCTGCAGTGCTTGAATCTGCTCACTGCCAAGCAACAATGTTTTCTCCTCCTCTTCTCTGCGGTCATATGCTGTCAGGTCCACAGTCCAAGACCAGACCAAAGCCACCTGCCTATTTGTGCACTAAGTTCTAATGGAAAGCTCTCTAGTTCTATACCTTGCCCTGCTACTGAAAAGCAGCGTGACGCTGGGGAAGTCAGTTCTATACTCGAAGTCTCAGGTTCCTCATGAGCAATAATGGGGAGGGGAATCATAATTACTGTTCTGCCTGTCACAGAGCACTGCGGACGCTTGAAGGACCTAATGGGTGCAAGTACTTTTATGTAAGACCGAGGAAAGGTCAACCTGCTAAAACAAACAACAGAAATTCCCCCCTAACTCCTGACCTGTTATGGGAGGAAAGGATACTTGTGGTGGCATCAGCTCAGCTACTTCAGCCACACGCAGTATTCTGTTCTCATAGGTCCCAGGCACATCCTGTCACCCCTTATGTCACTTTCATTTTAACACTTTCCCTAATCTCTCGAATTGGGGACAGAAGATAAATGGGGAGGCACCCACAATGCAAATGTGATGGTTACAGTGAATTTCACTATCACAGAAATGTACAGCTGGTGTCCTTTTAGGCCTCTCCTGACTACCAAACCTCAAGACCCTGTGTTTGTTGCTAGGCCAGGTTGCCAGAGCTGTGTAGAGGAAGGCAGACCTCAGTCAGCTGCGTCTTCCAGGCGAGTCCTGATTCCTTGGGACAATCTGTGGGAGGCAGTAACCTTCCCCAAAAGGGGAATGGACTGTGTAAGGTCTTCCTCCAGTGGAGCTAGTTACCTTGTTATGTATTTGGAAACCAGTTGCATCTTTTTGTACGGAAATCTTCTGATGACGCAACTGAGGCGGCAGGCAGCACGAGTTCTAGTACAAAGGACACTGCTGAAACGGTTCAGTCGGCATTTATGAGAACTGCAGAAAGCAGCCATCCAGGACACACTGCAAGCTTACTAAAAAACAGGAACTTTCGCAAAGCTAGCTTGAGGCTCAAGTGCTTTTTATGCCTTTATTAGCTTTCAGTTTGCCCAGTTCTAATCATGAGCTCCAGTAAGGCAGGGAGGCTGCTAGCTTGACACCTAAACTTGCTAAATTGCTGACATCTACAATAAAACACACTGCTTTTGAGTTGAGTTCAGAAGACGGGCTGCTGGGCAGTGCTGCAGGCCTGTGACAGCAGCACTGGGAGGCCGAAGAAAAAGGGTCACAAGTTTAAAGCAGCCCTGGGCTAGACAGTACCCCACCCCCCAACAGCAGCAGAAGCCAGGAGTCCCAAGGCACAGACTCAGGGGTGACACTGATACCCTTACTGCTGTCAGACCTTAGCCAAGTCACTTCACCCTTCCGGGCCTGCATGCCATAGAATGCAAACCATCATTTGCAAAAACTAAATATACATGGAAGCATATTATGAGTATCTTGAATAAGTATCTACTAAAAAACAACACTTTTCCTATCCTCCAAAATCACAAATTTCTCCAGAAAAAGAACTCTGTCTTGAAAAGCACAACTTAGAAACATTTAATAAGTAATTCTTCAGTTATCATAGGCTTTTCCAGCCCCAGGATCCCAAAGACAGATTTAACTGCTGTTTCTGGTATTTAAATGAAGCCACATTCTTGCTTGTCCTAAGAAATCTCTCTTGCCTTGCAGATTACATGAAAGAATCCGTGTGCAGCTCTAGTACTTGTTCCTTGAATAGCAGTGAAAACCCTTATGCCACAATCAAGGACCCGCCCACCCTTCCTTGCAAGCTTCCAGAAAACAGCTACGTACAAATGAAGTCACCTGTGCACAGGGGGTCTCCGTACACAGATACGCCGTCCTTGTCGACATCTAATAAAAATATATATGAAGTTGGTAGGTGTCTCAAATAAGTGAAAACTTAGTGAAATTAGGGCGAAAGTACAGCATCTCAAGTAAAAGCAAGCCCACCACACACACCCTGTCTTGGCAGCACTCTTCTTTGGTTGCTTTTAAGGAATACAAGGTAAAAGTCTTTCCCAGGACTGTCCTCTCCCCAGTCGAGGAAATCAAGTTCTTGTGCCAGCTCTGCTTTAAAATACACACACACACACACACACACACACACACACACACACACACACAATGAAGCAGAACTGGGGTGGGGAGTGGGTACACAGGCTTCAAATGATTATTGAGGCAAACCTCAATTTTAAAATGGAAACAATCATTTCTGAATCATCTTCACAGTTTAAACTGTACTCCTGGGCTCACTGACAGGACCCCTATGTCTACAATCCTAAATCACTTGGGGTTGACCAGAGGCCAGGATTTTGACAGTACATTCACTTAGGTTTTCCATTTCTTGACAGCAAGCATCCAGCCTAAGCCTCATTATCTGTCTAGATTTAAAGACCCCACCCCACCCCACCCCACCAAGTTAAATAGAACTCTCTTCCCTCTCAAGAAGGCACCAAAGCTAATCTGTTCTTTGAATTCATTTTTCACTATATTCCTTAGAGCCCACAGTCAGTGTGGTCCAAGAAGGCCGCGGTCATAACTCCAGCTATATCCAGAATCCATACGACATTCCTAGGAACAGCCTTATTCCTGGTCATTATGACCTCCTCCCAGTAAGACAAAGCCCTACCAACGGGCCCTCTCAGGACAAGCAATCTTAAGAGAGCTAAGCTTCTCTCTTGCAGTGTGCTCTGCTGAATGTTCTCTGACTCCGAAAGAAGACAACCCCTTGACTTGAATACTGATACGGACTGGCTCCAAATATACATTAGTTATTATGTTCACCTGGAACTGAAGAAGAACTGCCAAATGGGACTTGGGTAACTGTTCAAAGAAATCTGTAAACAAAGGCAACTCCCATCCCCCAGCCCCAAATGGCCTATATTATGATTTCTGAAACATTTAAGATACCACTACTCATCAACATCAGCTAAAATACATATATTTAACATTCAGAAATGTGATGCTTAAAAAAAAGCATGTAGAATAGCAAACCTTCCACGGAGGGAATGGGCCTGGGAAGGAGAGTGGGTTAAAGGCACCTGAAGTGTACAGGTACTTTTGGTTACTGTTACCATCAACACCAGTTTTACT
Source organism: Dinomys branickii (assembly GCA_004027595.1). Taxonomy (NCBI): domain Eukaryota; kingdom Metazoa; phylum Chordata; class Mammalia; order Rodentia; family Dinomyidae; genus Dinomys; species Dinomys branickii. The sequence goes on along the minus strand of PVLD010002462.1, from coordinate 105,497 downwards.
GCTAAGACAATTAGTACACAAACATGAACTGTTCTAACATCAGTCCTAAAGTACCTGTACCCATACACCTGGTCCACTGAATTACAAGAGCCAAAATTACAGAATTTACTCTAATACTGACAACCTCCATTTTTTAAAAAAAACAACACTTCAATAAAAATCAGCTTTCTCTCTTCTGCCCTGTTAGGTGATAGTAGGCCTAAAAAAATTGAAGAAATAAAAAGAAATAGTTTCCAAATTTCAGTAGTTACTTTCAGTCCACTGATTTCTAGGCCAGCTTTATCAAGTTCTGCCAATTCAAATTGCCAGAACTCCGCGAGTCAGTCCCGATCTTGTTATATCACCCTAATCTGTCAAGACACTTGAATCATTCCACGTGAAATAGGAAATAGGGCATGGAGATGTTGCTTTATCAAGTAAGCAGTCAAAAACTAGTAAGTATTAAGTATCTAAAACTGGCTATTTGGCCTCCCTAATTTGTTTAGTTGGGATCCTTTGACTCAGAAAATATTTGCTTTCAAGCAATTCTTCGTAAATCTTGAGCTTGTATTATGGAACCAAAAAGTATAGCGGAAATGAGACAAATGCAGATACAGCAAGTTTATGTTGCTTCCCATGCATTATGCTTTCTGATGGAACTAAATGACAGCAGTGATCAAAGAAAGAATGGACTTTAACCACTTGCTGTAACTTGGTATAAAAACTTCACAGTAAACAGCACAAGAGGATATGAAATGCTTAAAATGACCACATTTGAAGACGGCCAAGTATGTATTCCAATGAACTAATGCTGCAGACCCCAGTGTTCAGAACGCCTGCACCTTCCATTACTAATGAGCACATGCAAATGCAGCCTGGACAATGACGAACGTAGCCAACTCCCAAGCCCTACAGAGGACCTCTTCACAAGAATTAAATGGCACAGCTCCTGCATTCTCATACTAGTCCAACCATGCAAAACACTTCTAAAAAAGGTACAAAGAAGAGGAACTAAATGACTGCAAAGCTGGAATACTGTTACAGGAAGCGTTGGAGTTCTGAAACCTCGATAGAAATTGGAAGTCAGCCACGGAATTCATTCGTTTGGGCAAGAGCAAAAGCAAGAACATTAAGGAGGAAGCCCCCCTCCCCTATTTCACTCAAGGCATAAGCAAATTTTAGTGTTAGAGGAAAAATACAATACTTACATGAATGCTGCATGTGTGCATGGGAGCGAGTGATCAGCAACAGTGAACTGACTTTCAAAAAAGCCTTATTAAAATATAAATACTAGAAAATTACTTTGTAGGCCCAAATAAATGTTTCTCATACATAGGTAGAAAGAAATAGAGATGAGACTTACCTCAGTGTTCCAGAGCTGCAAGCACTCAATTACCTTCGTGAAGCGGGGAGGGAGAAGCAGGGCGAAGTCATCAGCAAAGAGAAACTTGATCTACATCCCAGGTTTTATCTTCTCCCCTTATCCTGCATGCACAGTGACTGCTACCTGGCAAACTGCAAACAAGCAGCATCACTCGAGTTTCAAGTCTTACCCATCTTTTGCCAACTACCCTCTGGGTGAAGGGATCCAGCAAGAGGTGGAATTGCTACAGCACTGAGTCAAGAGACTTCAGCAAGTGACTGGCCCTCTGTGGGCTGCTTTATTCCCCTTGCCTAAAAAAAAGGGAGAAGCAGAAGGTATGGGAGGGAGCCCCCGCAACCCTTCGGCTCTAGCACTGTATGACTTTTTAAAGCAATGTAGTACAACACAGATGATACAGAGAAGGGCAAAGGATGCGAGCGATCTATGGTGACAATGCCTTCACATATCTAAGAGTTACTGGTAAAAGACATCTCGAACTTTCAGAGTGACTGTGAGAAATTGCTGTCTAGCACTGTCACAAACAGGTTCATGGTCAGCCTAAAGAGGTGCATTGTGCATTTTATTGGTGACTTGGAAAAATCTGATGTTTTTCACAAACTAAATTTTCCATCAAATTGATAGGCATACAATTCAGATGAATAAAGAAAGCAACTGTATAGTAGCATAGGAGACTAAGAAATGGCAATACTTTTTTTAAACCACAGATTTGTAATATATTTGCTCACTGTGCAGAGGGATTATACCTTGTACAAAATAAAATGAATTTCTCAAACTGAACAAGAATGCCTACCGTTACACTGCAAACTGAAAACATTACACTTCAAGGTTTTAGGTTTATTTTGTATGGTCAATTTAAATGCAGCTGGAAGAGTGAGAATTATGCCAATTAGGCTGTTTATCTAGGGAGTCTCTACCTTTAAAGTCACGAATGGAACCAGTATATTCTCATTTATGTCGAAAGTATTTTCAAAGGGTATACACATCTGCTTCCCCAAATGGACGTACTCGAAGACATCTGCTACAGCTGTGCTTAGCTCTAGAGGCACAAAGGTAAAGCAAAACCAAAAACAGAGGCCCAAAGGTGTTTTGTGGAATGGCAAGTGCAAAGGCTACTTAATTTATATCAATTCCACAAAGAGCTTTCCACGCAAAGTTCTCAACCAGGGCAGTCACTTGGGGGGGGGTGTCTGTCCTAAGACCTTTTAAAACATAATCTTCTGACCTGATAGAAAAGCAACAGGATTCATTCTGTAATAAAATACAGTAAAAAAAAAAAAAATCCAACTTATTGAATGTATTCAATAAGTTTGAACTTCTCAAAAGTTATGTGTATAAATCTAAGATTTGGGCCAAATCAAAGCATTCCACCCTGCCAGTCATAAGGCTTACGTGATACTCAAAAGTTACTTCAATTTAATATGTTTAACCAAAAGTAACACAGTTTTGCTGATTAGAAATAACAGCCATTCCGAACAGATTAATAGATAATTTTCAGGAGCTGGGGATTTACATTTTAGCGAAAATCAAACAATCACAAGCTATTAAGGCTACAAAAAGTATTTACTCAGAATAATTTAATATTATGTCCTACAAGTCTCAGGGTACTGGATTACCCAATACCATAAGTGGTAACCAAAGACCAACAGCTGTGGGTTGGGCACTCCATAAAAGAAGATTCAGGAATAATACATTCCATCAGTCATTCTTCTGAGCAGAGGAAAGACAGAAAAGACCCACTTAATCAGTGTGGTAAGAGATGGAAAATCTTTCTAAGAGGGATGGACTGATGGTTCATTACATAATTATTTATACTTCTGTATAATAACTTATTATAAACATTTATAGAATTGCAATATGTAATTATAGATCTCTAAATTTGTTTAATAAAAAATTTTAAAACAAATGGTAATTCTCAGACTGTAGCTCCCCAAGCTATACCAGAATGAACCCCAGGCTCAGACCCCTCACTCTTAGGTAGTCCGGTAGTTCTCTCTAATTGTTCCTACATAGGGCTGTAGGGGGACAATATTAGGAACGCAAATACGAACAAAGCATATTGTCCACCCTGAGGATCTTGACAACGTGGTGATTATAAAAGGGATAAACAGGGATAAACAGACAGCTCTGGTGATTAGTGGGGTGCTGATTATGCATTTTCTCCCTGGACTTGCAGAGCTCTGTGGCCTCTCTGTAGTAGTCCAACCCAAACCCACAGAAGGTAGAAGCCCTGGTCTACAGCTTCTGAGTCAGAGTTCCTTCCGATCTAGCCCCTGCCTCCGAAGCCACTGTCTAGCCAGCAGATGGATCTGCCTTAGAGCCTTACGTACATGAACCTGACTCAAACACAGAAAGGAATGCTGCTGGGTTCTCATTTTCACTGCCACGGCTGGTGCTAGTAAGAGACTGGTTAACCGCCAATACACAGGGCATTTTATGTTCGTATCATCCAAGAATTATGAATCCTGTTTAACAAATGCTCAAGAACTAATTTCAACTATTACCTTACATTAACAGCCAAAAATTTGCCAGATCTTGTATAAACACCAATCTATACACTTGGATTTAATCGCTGGTTCTGTTGTATAGCTGGTTTTACGGGTTGACCTACTTTCTTGTGTATTTCTATTAAACACATCATTTTAAAAATTTAAACACAAAATACTTTTATAAGTTCTTGCTCAGACATGAATATATTTCAAAGTACATATCAAAGTCAGCAGAATTTTTTAAACAGCAGTAAACAAGCAGTTCTCAATTTAGTCAACGCAGCAGCCCATCAGATGCTCCTCCCCTTAGTATATATGGGTACTCTGTTGCACATTGTGAAAACTAACAGCTATTTGCAAATGTTCTGGAAAATTTCCTCTTATTCAATGAAGTTAACAAAGAAATAACAATTTAATCAAGTTATTGTGGTAACACCAAAAACATTTTTCACAGTACATACTTTTTATTTATCCATTAAATTTAAGTGAGTTAGAATGTATAATATTTTGGAGTTAGTATCTGAATAGAGTTCATTCAGAGAATTACCAAAGTGAAAGTAGGGAGGAACCCCAGAAATGATCTAATCTAGTCCTGTCATTAACTGGAAGAACATGAATGCAGAGCTGTGACAGAACCTATCTCTGTCACCCAGTCTTGTTCTATATTAAATCTACCATCACCAGGTGTGATAGTGCACACATGTAATCCCAGCACTTAAGAGGCTGAAGCAGGAGGATCGCTGCAAGTTTGAGCCTAGCCTGGGCTACACAGTGAATTCAAGGCCGGCCTAAACTGCACAATGAGACCCTGCCTCAAAAAAGTACATAAATAAACCTATAACCTTCAACTTTTTAGTCAAATAGGTTAGCACAGTTTCTAATATATGCCTTGAATGTATATATTATGCAAATATATTTCAAATATTCTTCCCTCCAACTCAGTTTCCAAGAAAACAGATGCCCTTACCCTAATTGTCTCCTTACATATAAGATGTAATGATATTAGCATGTTGTATTGCTTACTGTTAACATCAGCCTCCTGCGATTTGGGAGGACCTGGCCATTGTTTAAAACATTAGAATGACATCCCCAGTTTCTCTGGCACGTTGTATAGGTGAACAGGCAAGGGGACCTGTCTAAGCATAGAAAGGAATGTGGCACCAGCACTGCCCGACCAGGAGAAAAAAACAGCGCTCTCCTCTTTAGCATGAATGTCACAGCTCCTTGTGTTACTAACCCATTAAGTGATATGATGGAAGAGGATTCTTTCAGTCTTTGATCACTTTTTTTTAAACACAATAAATGGAGATCATACAGGATCCTAAACAAAATTCACATTTTCATTTGACATTTTTTAGGCTTATGATATGTGTAACCCATGAGATAATCAATTTGTTATTTTCCTGTTAAAATAACAAAAAAATTTGAAGATTTGTAAGTTGAAACCTGATTGGATTAAGTTCTTGTGTGTAGTGTTAGCCAAAAATACCTAAATAGTACAGCTTTTTTTTTTTTGCAGTACTAGGGATCGAACTCAGGACCTTGTGCTTGCCAGACAAGCACTTATTCCACTGAGCTATATCCCCAGCCCCACCAGCTTTTTTCTTTAAGCTAGGTGAAAGATTATCCTAATAATCAAACCACTGAAAGTATTTCTATTTATTAAGTCACTAAAGACAAAAATTAAGACATCATTTTCCCAACAACAAAAGAAACAGAATTAGATCTGATACACCCACTCTCTTAAAAAATCTAACTCTTTCTGCAGAACCCTTCAGAACTGGAAAGATCTCTGGCAAAAGACACTGGCTGCCACCTCTTTGTACAATGACAATTTAGCACGCTCAATGAAATGTCTAACGATAACTTACCCTTACATAGTGGCAACAATTATTAGAAAGAAATCACAGAGAGCACTTGAGACAATGACATTTAAGTTTAAATCAAGGTACAAAGGCTAAATGATTTTTTCAGGACAATATAACAAGTTAAAAGAATATTCAATGTTATGATAACTGAAAAGGAGGATCAAGCAGCAAAATACTCAATTCTCAATTTCAAATAAAACAGAGATGGAGACTTTTCCTGTGTCTGGTGACTATCACATGTGGAAGCACAGAGACCATTTCTCCAATGTTTGTTAATACTTCTCCCAAGAAGAATGTGACTGAATTTGAGGTCTAACATCACACCTCAATTCACACACTGATGCTCCAGTTCAATGTTTACTTAATAATGCCAGCACCTATGTGCTTACTCATCAAAATCAAGTATCCAGGGCTGCATCCAAAGGACTCAAAAGAAAATGTAATCTGACAACGTAAAGAACAGACCCCCTATAACTGTTTATTAGAATGAGAATATATTCCAAATCAACAACTAAAAAACAAAAACAAAATCAAGTTACAGAGCATGCATAAAATACAAAGTAGCAATTTACAAACAGATAATAATATCTTTATAACCAATACACTAAAACAATAAAACGGCTACACATGGAATGACTGACTACAGCAATGCCTTCTGTGCCCCCCACACATCATGAGCACCGCAAAAGACAGAAGATTAACTATGAAACACAGCAAATCTATGCAAGCTCACACGTATGTACTTTTTCAGATATCCCATCATCCTGAAGTTATCACTGCAGTTGACAACTCTCAGAAAACTGCAGAGAAGTGCTTAATATTATCCACATAAGGAAGTAAAACTAAATGTTAGTGTGCACATTTCTGAATGAGAAACTGTTTGCTCTGTTGATTTCAATAATATAGAAAAAAAATGACTTCAGGTCTCTAATGCCTAAATGCATTCTATTTAAACTCAAGGTACTATTTCATTTTACATACTAAAGAATACATGCCTTTAAGTGGTACCACTTGAGCATAAATTAGCCTCTCACTGTATCCTTTAGATATACTAAAACCAAAGATTTAACTAGACTATATTCCATTATACACTGCAAAACTCAAATATTAGCATTGCTAAAATAATCACCCATGCCTGCTGGTGGATATGATGATAAAACTGGGTTGCACATTTCATTTACTTGGAGGTTTTTAAACAAAATTAACATTTCAAAATTTGATTATTACCAGCATTAAACCAGTTATTGCCCGAGCAATAAAATGCCACATAATCTACTGCTGGGAAATGAGATCAGTTAAATGACTTGGATGCCTGATCATTGCAACAGAGGTACTTCAGAAGGAATTCCACCAGTCTCTCTAGTTCCTAGCCTGCCAGGTAGCACTGTTTAACATATGGCCCCATAACCATAACCCAAACTGTAAAGTCTTTTCTGTTTATTAGGATAATTCTTGTCCAGAAAAAGTGCCCTCCTTTCTAATCAACTTTGATGCTTACAAACATTAAACCACAATGTACTAAACTACATAAACCTATTAAGGCATTTTAGAAATTGACTTCCAGAATAATGGAAAATTTTCACAAAATCCTGCTATGTTAATAGGGCAACTCTTAGATTTGTCAAAATATACACTGCACTGAGAGAAGAGTGTACTACTTCTAAGTGGCTCTGTGGCAAAATAATAGCTTATTTCTAAGGTCTTCTTCATTTGATTTGATCAAGACCAATGGGTCTGAGCTTCAAGTGATCAAGTTCAACTATGTCCTACAGAGACAAGCTTTCATGATGAAAAGTAAACAGTAATTGAGGAATTTAAACATTCAGTTTATTAAACTAAGGCCAGTGAAGCCATAGCATGGAAAAAAAAAAAAAAACTGCAGTCATTTGGGACAAAGTGGATGATTTTATAAAGTCAAAAGACTTAAGACACGAAGAATTCATAAGTATGAGGAAGTAAAGTAATAAAACACAAAAGTGACCACAGGAATTACAAATATATTTAAATCTCAGACCTGGGAAATGGACTATACACAGCCTTCTAGGGGAGAAGAGAAATGCCTTAGATGTTCTGACAGCACTGCACCTTTGGCTTGTTTTCAGTGGTTGGTGGGACATGAATAGGAACCACATTGTTGCTTGGAGACATGTCATTTTCACGTCTGTCTGACATTTGCTTCTGAGACACAATGCGGTATATCTCTGCAAAAGAAACAGAATACTTAGTAAGAGTAAACCTATGTGTTGCTATAAAAGATATGACAGAAGATACACCAACAGAGAATACATAAATTTAACATTTTACTTTCAAAGAGCCACTGATTAGAACCAACCTCTGTTTTAGTATTTTTCCTTTTCCAGCTAGCACAGTGCCATAGGCCTATAATCCCAGCACTCAGGAGGCTGAAGCAGGAGGATCGTTGAATTTGAGACCACCCTGGGCTACAAAGTGAGCTCGAGGCCAGCCTGAACTGTACAGGGAGACCCTGTCTCAAAAAAGACCAAAAAAAAAAAAAAAAAACCTCCAAACCGAAACCAGTTTATAGACATAGATCTGAATTAAATCATTTAAGTATTTTCACCCTACTTTTAATAAGTATTTTCCATCTACCTTTACCCCCCCAAAAGCCCATATATATTGACATTATATATAAATAAATCCACACTATCAGATACATTCTATATTTTTTCTAGGCTGTGTAGGGAAGAGCACAACTTCCTAAAAATGCTAAAATCCCAAAGACTCTTAGACAGAAGAATCTAATGTGTTTATTAGTGACCTGAATTAAAGTTAAACTGTAATTATTTTTAAAAGGCAACATAAGATTTTATGTGCATGCTCTTTCATGACACTTTTCATGTCCACTTAATATGTAAACTAACACAATAACTAGAGCATACCCTTTCTTGCTTTTTCTTGGGGGTGGTGGTAAAAGTTTTACATGAGAAAGTTATAGAGAAAAGAGGAAAAAACCTACATTACAATAAAGATAAGCAGCTGAATAAAGTTTTTAAAAACAGATACAAAAGCTAATAGTCTTCATTCAGACCCTTTGATTGAAAAGGGAAGGGATGGAAGTGTGTGGAAAAGCATTTACCCCTCTCAAAATTAGGCTAGAGGCTAAGGAATAAAGACAATTATCAACTTGTGGTTCAACTACCTTCATTCTATGTTTTCTAATGCTAAATGGGCTGGCTCTTGTTCAAGGACAAATGACTAAATGTGACCCCTGTAAGTTTTAACTTCTTTATGAAGTGTTTTGAAGATTCAGTTAAGAAAAAAAACAAAATAACACAAAAGCCCTTCACACTCTTACATAAAAAACAAGTATATGTTGATACTGGAAGAAGCAAAGGCAGACTTTTCACAGAATATAGAGAAGTAAATGATTAAAGAGGTCTCTTTACAAAGCAAGACATTTGAGCAGTGTCGCATAACGCTGCAAGTACTGCCTTCCTTCAGGAATGGATCACTGCTGCACTACTCCAGTCACCAAAGAGAGAACTGCGGGCAACAAGGCCAACACGGCAATAAGGAGAAAGAAAACCTCTGCTCAGAAAATTGGAACTTTTTCTCCAGGTATAATCAGCTCTAAGCAGCTCGTAGTAATTTAAGTCTCTTAGGGCTGGGCATGTCATTAAAAAAAAAAAAACTTTGATAAGAAAATGGGAAGCAGGTGCCTTCTGGCTGGTACAACATCTGATTAAAAATGATTAGCATTCTAGTGGGGGAAGCACCATGGGACAAGCACCTTGCTAAACCAGGGGCAAGTACTGTACTTCCCCCTTTCAAGGGCATGTTCTCTTATGGAATGCGAGACACTACATTCCAGTGCAGCCCCTTTTAAAGATTTCCGTATGTGAGGTATGATTAGAAAGAGAAGGGGGGGCTGGGGATATAGCTCAGTGGAATAAGCGCTTGCCTAGCAAGCGCAGGGTTCTGAGTTCGATCCCCAGTACCGCAAAAAAAAAAAAAAAAGAAAGAGAAGGAATCCTGCTTTAATGTTTTATCGGTTTCATGTAGATCTAAATATAAAGTAACATTAATATAAGAGAGCTCTAATATGAGGTAAAACTAAATAAAAAGGATATATTTCTATTTCTACTCTAATGGACATGTGAATCAAATAGCAATATAATTCTAAGGATGTTAAAGGCAAGGGTTCCCAATTAGGGAACAAGAAAAGCTAAAATTAATTTCTCCGAGAATTGTGAAAACTACAGAAACCTACATTATTCCACTGCAAAAGGTAGAAGTTTTTGCTAGATCTCTTCAACCCCACTATTCACCATGTAAGTTTCTCAAAGGTCAAAAAATGTTCCGAAGCCAGGCATGGTGGTATACACCTGTAATCCTAGCACTTACTTGGGAGGCTGAGGCAGGAGAATTGCCTAGAGTTTGAGGCCAGCCTGAGCTACACAGTGAGTTCAAGGCCAGCTGGAACTGCAAAACAAGACCCTGTCTCAAAACAAACAAAGATTCTGATTTTATGTGTTCACATGTATTTAAAATGAGGGTCCTATGTGCCAAAAAAACCCACTACTCCTACACTTAAGAGATTTTGACTAAACTGGGACATCAATACTTTTGACAACTTTAGGCCCCTCCCATGCCTCCATCCCTTTTCTGTGGTGCTGGGGATTGAACCCAGGGCCTTTGTACTGAGTTACATCTCCCACCTCCTCCCACCTTCTTTTGAAAGTCTTCAAATTTGCACACAGTGCTAGGATTACAGGCCTGTGCCACCATCCTGGCTTGTTAGCCCCTCTTTAAAGAGACAATATGCTAAGTGAAATAAAATTCATTCAGCCACAAAATTAAGAATTTACTCTTCATGCTGAAAAGGTACTTACTAATTATACAGAGAAATCTGGCAAAAACCACCTTAAACAAGTAATCAAAATTAACAATACCAGTAATAAGTACCAAAAGCCCATTGTCACAAGCCTCCTGTGGTATTCCTGCCAAAATTCTACAATCTGAATTTAATCATAGAGAAATCATCTTATGGAATTCCTGTGAAATTCAGATGTCAAGAATGCCATAGGTCTATTCTAAGACAAATACAGAAAAAAATTTCAACACTATATAATTTTATATTTTGAAAATTAAAAAGCTATTTTTTCTTCCAACAATATCTGAATACTCAGTAAATGCTTCCTTAATACTGTTAAAATTAAGGCAGAACTAAATCTAATGAGATTATTATTTTCTTCCCTTTTTTTATGCATTAATCCTCTGACACTGGCATATAGGAGGAAAAAGTTTAGAACACCCTACACTTGCAAAAACAACACGGCGTTCTGTAATGCCACAGATCAACACTGCGGAAGAAGTTGAGGAAACAGCAAGTGTAAACAGGGAGGGAGCTAGTAAACAAAACTGAAGTCTCCGACTTCAGGCAACATTAAGTGGTGACTTAAGTTTAATCTACAGTAAATTTTAAGAAAAATAGCTGGATGTTGTTCTCCAGCTCTAAGGACAAAATCAGCTCAATTTTAAGAACACAACACTGCTAACTGATTAGCATTCATGTCTGTATGATCAAGAAGTTCAATGTTAGAATGACAATAGCTAACTGCAGATGAAGATTTGACTTTGACTTCATTTCACTAGTATAGAATAATCAGGCTAGAAACTGAGATCAGAAAGTGGACCAGAATTACAGCAAGGCAGAGTTGGTGAGACCTAAGAAATGTCCCTAAAGTAAAGATTGCCCAAAAGTAAAGTGAGGTTTTCACAGGTCTTACAGAATCACAGGCTGTTAAAGTGATTTAACTCACCTTCTAAAAAACTATGATTATTTTATTTTTAACGAGTTTATTTTTATGCCTTAATTACTAGTTAGGTACTAACTTACAATGTTCACTATGTATCAGGGACAGTTAAGTTTTTTTCCTTTTTTTTTTTTTTTTGGAGACAGGGTCTTGCTAGGTAGCTCAATCTAGGCAGCCTTGAATCCAGTGATCCTCCTGCCTCAGCCTCCAGAGTGCCAGGATTATAGGTGTGCACCATCACAACCAGCTAAACTCTTTACAAGCACTAACTCATATTTGAAATCTAGAGATGTCTCAGTGACAAACCACTCCGCTGTGGGTTAAGAAAGACAAAAACTTTTAAGTAGCGTTAACAGTCAAATTAAATCCTAACATGAGATTTTTAAAATAGAAGTCCTCTCTCAAAAAGGAAGTAACTCTCAAAACATATTTGAACTGTGGGGCTGGAGGTACAGCTCAGTGGGCTAAGTGCTTGCCGCTGAGCACTAGGGCCCTGAGTTCGATCCCCGGTCCCGGAAAAAAAAAAAAAAAAAAAGAAAGAAGAAATTAAGGCCTATCTGGGCATAACCGCATGCTTACAATCTCAGGACTCTGGGAGGCTGAGGTAAGAGGGTCACAGTCTCAAGCAAAGCCAAGCAACTCTGCAAGACTCTGTTTCAAAAAAACGAAGGGGAGAGGGTCGAAAGAAATAGCTCAGCGCAAAGGCCTTGGGTTCAATCCCCAGTATTGAGGGAAAAAAAAAACCCTTAAGGACTGACATGGTTACATAACTTGCCTAAGACTGTAAAGCTAAATGGAGAAAGCAGGACCAGAACCCAAGTCAGGCTTCCAAATCCATGTTCCTAATTCTTTGGCTTTACTCCTTTTATTTTTACAGAAAAGTAAGAAAATAAAGTTAAAAACCTGTTCCCCTCTAATATATATGCTGTACTAAATTAAAACTTATCACAGTACAGCCAGAAAATAATTTAAACAATTCTATATTTGGACTTTTCAGAAGCCACTCAAAACTACACACTAAGACTATATTCTAGCTCATAATTCTCAAAATATACAATAGAAATTCTTAAAACATATCAAAGTACTTATTAAAGGATTAAGATCAAATGTACTGATAAACTGGTCATTCTAATAAAGTCACAGTAAATATGAGTCAGCACAAATAAAACCCTCTTGTCCAGAAACACGACCTGGTTATCTACAGCCCCAAACAGCACGACCTCTGTCCCTTCCCCCATCACTTACACTTCTATAGGTGCAATTCTGGCTGATTTTATCTATAAGTACATCTTGATTCTTCACTTAAATTTTTAAAAATATACCTTTCTCCAGCTTTTCCCTAGTCTAATTTCAAAGGGCCTACATCTTTCTATAGTTGGAATCTCAATATTTATCTTCTGAAAACACATTTTGATAAAACAAAGTACATTTAAACATAACTTTGTGCTGTGACTATGAAGTATAGAGTACATGGTCTGAACACACAGAAGTGAACAAATTACTTTCCAAAGTTTCTTCCCACTAGAAACTGGGTGAACAAAGATAATTGAAGCTCAGTGAACAAGGGTTATAACTAACTTTGCCCTCTAAACTGCTCTTGCAATAGTAGTTCTCATATGGTGTAATACATAATTTAGTTTCCTGATTCATTAGTTTAAATTATCTACTTAAAACTTCCTACTGGTATAACCTAAAATGTAAGTCTTACCTGTTAGAATTGTCTGGAAAGCAGCTTCTACATTTGTTGAGTCTAGAGCAGATGTCTCAATGAATGACAAACCATTTTTTTCTGTGGGAAGAAAGAAAAAACCCAGTCTTGTCAAGTTTTGCTGTTTTGCGGTGGTGGGACCTTGAACATGCTGAGCAACCTTATTAACACTAAGCCACATTCCTACTCAAGATCTACTTCTAGCACAAAGGCAACAATCCTTTCTAAGCCCGGTGGTGTGGGAGAGCTAACCCAGGGCCTTGCACACGTGAACCAGGTGTTTTACCAGCGCCCCCTAATCCCTGTAAGACTATAAAGTAAGGGATATGATATACTGAAGACCTTAAAAGGGAAAATGACAGAATTTTATTTTAAAAACCCAAAACCTCCACAACTTCTGAGACAGAAAAGGTCACTATTTTATCTATGTATTAGGAAATTAAAATTAACAATGAAAAATTTTCATTGACTTAATAAAATACTCATATCTAAATACTGCCACTAGAAATAAATGATACTATTCAAAATGTAGTAAACTTTTAAAATACCCAGCTATTTCTGTTCCTCACTTTGCTCCCTACCAACGACACAACCATGGTATTCACTTATAATTCTGCAAATGTTTTGAAATAAAGCTCTCTCCTGGCAAGGAAGTGGAGGCACACACCTATTATCTCCAGTACTTGGGAAGCTGGGGCAGGAGCATCGTAAGTGCAAGAACAGCCTGGGCAACTTAACAAGATCCTGCCAAAAAATAAGCTTTTTTTGGTCTTTTTTGTCTTTTTGAGACAGGGTCTTGCTATACAGTTCAGGCCGGCCTTGAGCTCACTTTGTAGCCCAGGCTGGTCTCGAACTTGCAACGATCCCCCTGCCTCAGCCTCCTGAGTGCTAGGATGTAGAGGCATGTGCCCCCAGGCCTGGCAAAATACACCAAGTCTTTTTTTTTTGGTACCGTGACTAACTCAGGACCTTGAGTTTGCCAGGCAGGAGCTTGTGCCACTGAGCTATATCCCAACCACAAAATAAGTTTTAAAAAGGACTGGGGGTATAGCTAAATGGTAGAGTGCTTTCCTAGTAAGCAGGAGACCCTGGGTTCAATCTCAGTATAGATATGTAATGGTCAATACATAGTGTCAACTTGAGTTAAGTTTAACTCAGCTGGGAGCCAGGGTCCTTACTTTTAAACATCCTCATCCTGTGCAAGAGGAGGGCGTGGCGACTGTGTGAGTGCTACACCCACCCTGTGGGGTATGGTAGCCTGCTTATAATGAAGGAAAAGAGCTTCCCTGCTTTTGGTCTTGCTGCTTTTGCTGTCTTCTGCTGTACTGAACTGTTGCCCCTGGGCCCTGCCACCCTGCCTTGGAGCCTATTGATTATGGACTGAAACCTCCACAAACTGTGAGCTAAATAAAACTTTCCTTCCTTAATTTTTGGTGTCATGTGTTTTGTCTCAGCAACCAGAGAAAAGTAAGACAAAAGTGTTTCTTGCCTAAGATACTAAAAACATTACTGAAAAAGTATTCACAATGTAACCACTAGTATAAAGTCATGACTTTTATTAATTAGCCAAGAGCATACAATGCTGCTATCTGGTAGGTGTCCCTAACAAAACACCCCTTCTAGAATGGTGGCAGGAGAAGAGAGAAGTTCTATAAAGCCAGAAAAGTTACAGCTCCTAAAGCAAATGCATCCCTGGTGGCGCCTGACATTACCTGGGATGTTGCTTCCCAGACCCACACGGTGTGGCTAGGGTAAAGTAGAGACATAGATAAAAAAGGGAGAGAAGCACACATACTGACACATTTCATCTATCTCTTCAATGAAGAGAAAAAAGAGGATGACATTTGTATTCAATTATTAGCAGCAGAAACTCAAAATACTAGTGTTTTAAGAACCTGAAATTAATCAAAAGAGCTAGATACAAATTTTCAAAACAATTCTTGCTGAGTATCCATGTTTATCTTTCTGAAACTATTACAACCTATGGCCTCATTGGAAGAATTACTGTAATATGGAATTCAGGTTACTAACCTGCAAAAGCTCTGGCTTCATCTGTGGGAACTGCCCTGAGATGACGTAAATCACTCTTATTGCCCACAAGCATGATAACAATGTTACTATCAGCGTGGTCTCTCAGTTCTTTCAGCCATCGCTCTACATTTTCGTATGTGAGATGTTTAGCAATGTCGTAGACCAGTAAGGCACCTACAGCTCCACGATAGTACCTGCAAACGGAAGTACAGATTTAACTATCAGAGAAAAACCATGAGATGGAAGTGAATACCAGAACTTAAGACATGAATTACACATTTTTAAAAACACAAGATTCTAAGAATTCCTAAGACTGGAATTCTTAAAGTTAAAAAAACAAAAAACAGTGTAGTCGTTCCCCCCATGAGACTGTTTTCCAGTTTTGATGACAGTGAACCACAGTCCAAAAATATTAGATGAAAAATTCCAAAAATAAACAATTCCTAAGTTTTAAACTAATGCTATCCTAAACAGTTTTATGAACAATCTCAGTCTCACTCCACCCAAGCCAACTACCTAGTCACCTGTAGCTCACTGAGGTATCAGATCAACTGTCACAGCATTACAGTACGTGTGTTCAAGCAACCTTATTTAAAACGCCCCCCACCCAAAACAAGGGTAGGGATGCTGACAATTTAGATATGCCAAAAGCACCATAAAGTGCTCCCATGAAATGCAAGATACAGGGTTCAGCACTACCCATGGTTTCAGGTACCCACTGCAGGTCTTGGAATGCGCCTGGAGGTGAGGGGAGGAACACTGCGCTTTTCCAATACCCAAAGTCACAATTACTTGATGGCAACTTATGTCACAGAACTTAAAAACTCTGAGACTTACGCTGATGTTATAGCTCGGTATCGCTCTTGTCCTGCCGTGTCCCATATCTGTGCCTTTATTGTTTTCCCATCAACCTGGATGCTTCTTGTTGCAAACTCTACTCCAATGGTGCTCTTGCTCTCCAGATTAAACTCATTTCGAGTAAATCGAGACAGCAGATTACTCTTTCCAACACCAGAATCTCCAATAAGGACAACTGAAAACACAGATTAATGCTGGATGAATGAGGCAAATACATTCAGAATTATCATTGTGGTTTCAACAGGCTGAAAGTTCATACAAGAAAAAAGATAGAGTATAGGATATTTAAAAAAGAATATGGGAGGGTGTTGATTAGTTCATGCTCTTGAACTATTTCCAATCAATGAACCCAATTTATTCCTTTTAATCTGTTTTTGCCTACATAATTACTTTCACACATCATCAGCTCACAGATATAGTAGTCTGTCTTAAACACAAAATTTTTTTCAGGGCCAGGGACAGTACTGACCCAGGGCCTCATGCAAGCTATGCAAGTGTTCTCTCACTGAACTACACTCCAGTCCTCAAACACACAATTTTAGTCATAGGTGCACACTCGGCACTGATGACAGGCATTAATTATTATCAATGCTGTACAATCTTTCTACCTTAGAAGGTAATCATCTGAAAGATAAATCTTAAACTAAATGAATAATCAGTAATATTAAAATGTATCAGACAGAAAAACAAAGAGTGTTAGTGGGTGGGGAGGAAGAGAATTAGTATGTTCTACTTAGTTTCATAAAAGACTAGGGGTGAATGAGGACAGCTGAGCAAGATGAAATATATTTAAAATATGAGGCATCAGGGTTATTAACTTTGCTGCTCTGATCACAGAACTACAATAATCTTTAATAGCTGCATTTATACTAGCTCAAAGGTAGAGACAGCCCCCCAAAAGAAGCCCTGCCTCACTAAGGAAAAACAGGGCCCTTAGGAAGCTCACTAATACTTCTGACATACTGTGAGTCAAACCCAGAGCAAAGAAGGCATACACTTTCACCCATGACTGCACACAGTTTTTTAAAAGAGGCTTCAACCAGATGATCTTATTCCTGTGATTTCTACAGGCGGCAAATCATTGACTAATTCCCCACCCCCAACGGTAACTGAACCCAGGGCCTTCACACTGCACTACATCCCCAGCCTCTCCACCTTTTTTTTTCTTTTAATTTTGAGACAGAGTTTTGCTGGGTCACAGTATTGCCTGGGTGGGGCTGGAATTTGTGATCCTCCCGCCTTAGTCTCCCACAGTGCTGAGATTACCAGCTTGAGTCATCACACCTAGCCACAAAGTAAATTTTTTACCCAAAGTTATTTGAGTATACCTAAGAATATTTTTTAAATGGGGAAACAAGCAATTAAGACAAGTTTTTGAAAGCATTTTTCTATGTAAATGTAAAGCCCAAAATGAATTCACAGGTTTACACAATCTGACCTAGACATTTCTTTCATTTGTGAGAATTTTTATGAACACTTTAGGAAACATTTATTTCCACTGTTGACTACTAACGAATGCTTCTTCTTACCTGTCTAAACTAGCTGACAGAGTTAGACATCAGGACTAGAAAATCACACAAGCAAGCTTCATTAAGCCATGGAACAAGATCATACCTTACTCAGAAGACTGGGATCTGGAGGTGCAGATAGAGAGGTAAAATCTCTAAGAGCTCACTGCACTCTGGCCAGAGGAAAGGAGAGTCCATTATGCATTCTTTTGTGTGACAGGACAGTGTATAAGCTGGCCTCGGGACAACCTTGGACGGAGCACATTATCAAGTGTAAATCTCTGGCTTCCTCTATCTCCTGATTCAGCAAAAGAACTACCAGAGAGCAGTGACTCCATGCAGCACAGTGGCTATTTCTAACTACACAGTCAACTAGAGGGTGTCAAAGTGCTGTGGCAAACACAGACATCACAGTAAATGCTTTTATTTGGATACCAAGTGAAGATTATGTCAAGGGCATCAAAACAATATAAACAAAATAAAAAACAATGTACTTTCAATCTTATAATTAGATGACATTTCCCAGGTCCACCATTCTGGATGTGAAGTCAAGTCCCAGCTTCAGCAAGACACTCTACAAACATATAGGTAAACAAGATAGGTGATAGGTAAAATAAAAAACCAAAATGAAATTTTAAAAAATCAAAACTTCATATATTTACTGCTATTTCTTAGTAAAAGAGGCTGCATGTTCTGCTAAATGAATCACTTTGAATCACTTCTGCCCTCACACTATCAGGATACAAAGTCCTCCTTGAGGAGTAAACAGCAAAGGGAAAAACAGACTGCACTTCTACCTCGCAAGCAGGCATTCCCCCATCACCCATCACTCAGGAATGGGTCACATAAATTAAAGTCAACAAGTACATCTGAGCAAGACATTTAGACCACCTTGGAAGATTACAGCAAAAATATAATCTCAAAGAAACCCTCTGCTCTCCTAACGACTCCAGGACTTCCAAGTTTGGGCTTCTTCCCTTTGACTAATGATTCTCTTCTCTTTGACTTCTCTTAACTCATGATTAAGTTCCTTATCACATCAACCTCAAATCTTTTTACCATCAGACAGCCAAGGAATTTGTTCTCTCAAAGTAACCAATTAATTTTAGCATTATAAAAAAGTACTTATCTGAAAATAATCCAAAATTCATGAGTGTTTTATACAGTATAAAATAGCTAACTAGACAAGGACAATATTATCAGAATCAAGACTAACAACCTGTTAAAGGGTTCCCTAAATGACAAGGGGTACTGGTTCTATAAGCACAGCACTGCCAGAAAGACGGTACAAAGTGACCAAAGTAGGAATGCTGCTGCTTTCCAGCTACCAAAACAAGTAAGATTCCAACGAGGCTAAACAAATACACACAGGGATGGATGAGGATGGATGGATGGATGGATGAATGGAATCCAAATACATGGAGGAGTAAGTCATCCAAACACCAACAGAAAATGTACTCTGATTAACAAAATGAAATTTCATGGAGCTTTCTTCACAGAATCACCTAATTTCTAATCAAAGTAGTTTTTTAAATTAAAAATGACAGGATTTAATCCCTCACACATATGCTGAGGCTCTAAGCCGGGGCCTCCTGCATGCTAGTAAGTTTTATTGCTAGAGACCTATACCTCCAACCCCTTAACTGTTGCTAAAATTTGAGAAACTATAACATCACATTCTGCAGGATTTTTTTTAATGCCGTTTGTATCTAGTACCTTAGGTTAAAATTACTTCCATTTAAACATTTTACAATGATAGCTATCTATACTAAATAACACCATCAAGGTAAATAATAGCACCTAAACATTAAACATTGTTAGCATTCCTAAAATAGTACTTATCATCACTTGGTTAACACCATCTGCTAAATTTTAACATCATTCTAACATCTAATACTAAATTTATATATAGTACATATACATCCCTCAAACATTAGATTGCTAGTTACTATAAAGGAATACTCATATTAATTATTTATATTTAATAAAAACTTCCACCTCTTCAAACAAACACATTTCAGACTTACACTTTTTCTGGCAAACTAAGGGAATAAAATTTAGTCCATTACAGCACACAGCATACCAGTTCTAAAAGTTATTACATGAAAGAATACCTGATCATTTTCATACTGCCTTTCATAAACTTGGGAGATACTCCTACTCCCTGAACTATATATATTCATAGTCCAACCTCACCAAGTCTTGTTGGCTTGCTTTTTGTTGAGATGGGGTCTTCCTATGTGACCCAGGCCAGCCTTGTGCTCACAACCCTTCTGCCTCAGCCTCCTAAGTGCTGGGATTACTGGAGTGCGCCAAACAAAGTCTTTAAAATAAAATGTATCTATTAAGGCTAAAGTCTGGACAAGTCTTTCCAGATTCAGCAGAATACAAGTTGCTCAACTAAAAGTTGTGAAAGAAAAACTACAAGATGCAAGACAGCAATGTTCCTATAACCATTTCTTCTGACAATCAGCTGATGGCAATTACCACGGAACCTCAATGAGACCAAAAGTCTTAAGCAACAGAGCAGTATACAGATACATTCACAAACTATCACTTCAACTAGTGTCTCCCACAGTTGTAAACAGGAATGATGAGTGACGCTTACTTCACTTGTGTCCCACCAGGCCTTAAACACATTATATGTACTTGTTAAACCTCAGCTTTTAAAATAAAAAATTTTAAAAAGTCTCAAGTTTCACTGTAGAAATTAACTAAAGATTAATATTCTTCAAGAACAAATATTTAACATAAGTATCTTTTTCTCTTCATGTTACATTCACATTTAAACTATTCTATCCCACACCAATACAAATATCCCTTCACTTAACTGGCCACTAAATTAAATTCCCTTAACTATTAAGTTTGCTATGTGAGACTTCTTCAAAGTACAGAGTTGTGGTTCATGAGTGAATAAATCTTTATAGAATAAAATCACTTTACAAATATTTTGGCTTCGTTTTAAAATAACTGTGTAAATGAGAAATTGGCTAAGGAATCAGCACTGAAGTAAAAACAGTAACTCGCATCCTGTGAGAGTTGTTAAAAAGTAGAAAATTCTCGACAGAATTGTTTTTGTTTTGAGACAAGGTTTCACTATGTGGTCAGGCTGGCCTTGAACTTACTACGTAACCCAGGCTCGCCTCAAATTCTCAGTGATCCCCCTACCTCAGCCTCCCAAATGCTAGGATTACCAGTGTGAGCCTCCACACCACGCCCGACAGCAGAAGTTTTAAAAACTACCTTAATGACCAAAATGAAACCATAAGCCATAAAGTAAATCTAAGCACTTTAGAAGTTTCCTAGTTTTGTTTCCTTACAAATACATGCTGTAGTGATTTACAAAAATTTAAGATTTAAAAAATTGACAAGAATCACAGTAACTTCTTTCACGTCATTCATTACCTTTTATCCTCACATGAGCTAAAATTTCAGTCTCACTAGTTCTCACAACAGTCCTGAGAGGCAGGTATTGCAGAATTTCATTTTTATAAACGAGGGAACCGAGGTTCAGAAAAGTTAACTATCTCAAGGTCACAAGGAAATACAACACCCACACCAGGAGCTGAACCCAAGTCCACGTGACCCCAAATCTGTGTTCTCATTGGTCTAATTCCATAATATAAAATTCCTTAAACCAATCCAGGATAATTAATATTCTCAGGGGGGGAAACAAAAAGACTTTCTATAACCAAGATTCAAGCTCCAAACCAAATAGGAGAAATACCTTGATAGCCTAGCTTGTTCTAAATTACTTCAAAGAAGGCCAGCTACCCAAGGCCATTACACAGTATTTTAAACTTTCACAAAAAGTACAAGTATCCAAATAATTCAGGTCTCCTTTTTCTATTTGCAAAATTAATTAAGTATCTTCTTATCTATAAATGACTTCCAATATGAGGGTGAGGGTAGCTTGTGAAGGTCCTTATCCTACGTAACAGGATATTCTGGCTCAGGGGAGTTAAGTGATGACAAGGACAAACCCACAACCGGTGCACCAAGATTTGCCAAGTATTGGTAAAGCAAAGAAGTATTTCCTGATTTCTCTAGTCAATCGTTCTTAGCACCCAATGGCAAAGTCAGAAAGAGTCGCCAACGCTTATCACTCTTAAACTCCACCCTCCACGGGAAAGCTTTAATAGTCTGGCTTCTTCCTCCCTGGCAATGATCTTTGTTCAGCACGCTACTGATGGCTGCCCGTCTAATTCGGGAGTAGAGACAATCTAACCAAGTGAGGCTGCATTCACTGAACAAAAACAGCACTTACTGTCCTCTCCTCTCACTGAAAGCTGCATCCTTTATCTTCGTTGATTAAAAAAAAAAAAAACTATCTGGATTCTTTCCGGACTCAACCAATAAGCAATTATTTTAGCCATCTCCCCTTCCCGTCCTCCCGTGTTTTGCCCACGGGCACTCCCACGTTTCCTTACCTTACAATAAATAATTTAATCATACCAAAAGAGCATACAAATCCCCCCCGCCCCGTTTCCAACCATTTGGGAAAGGTTGATGGCCAACTGGGGCTCTTCCCTTCCTGTTGGATCCTCCCAGCGTTGCAGCAGGAAGCAACCAGTCCGGAGTGATAAGCAAGCTCGTATTTGTGCAGCGCACAACCTTTCCTGTACAGGAACTGGGCCTTCAGGTCTGGCAAGGATAACAGCCACCACCCATCCGCAACCCCTTCTCAAAGCCGAGGGAAGAGTTAGCCCAGGCTGCTTGGGGCTGGGTAGGGACAGCAGTGCTGGGGGGGGAGGGGGATTAAGAAATAAAAAGACTAGGTGGGAACTCACAGCAGCCTGCCGGGTCACTGCGTCAAGCGCGCGCGCGGGCGCTCCCTCGCGCCTCCCGGGTCGCCCCAGAAGCCCGGGATGGAAGACGGCGGACAGTCGCCCATGGGCCGGGAGGAAGGGGACGCGGGAAGGTGACTGGCCCGAGAACGGCGCGGGTGGGGGTGGGGGCCCGACGTCCGGCCCGGGACGCGAGAGCCCGGCCGGCGGGCAGGGGGCGTCGCAGGCAAGGGGAGCCCGGCGTGGGAGTCTGCGCCCCAGGACCGGCCGAGCGGAGGGGAGCAGGAGGGCGCCCAGGGAGAGGAAGGAGGTGCTAAGCCCGAAAGGAGAGGTGGTGGGAGGGGCGGCTGGGCCGCGAAACCCCGGGAAAGGGGCTCCACGATTTTGGAAAAGGGACACCAGCGAGGGGCTCTGCGGCGACCAACGCCTAAGGGCCCGAGAGGAAGCCCCCGCCGGGGGGCACGAGAACTGGTGGAGGGATCGCAGGGCGGAAGGCACGGAACGGAAAAGCTGAGGGAGGGAGGCCCCTTTCAGGTCAGCGGTGACCGGCACACGGGTCCCCCGGGAATGTCCGGGCCGCCGGACGAGGATTCGGTGGGCAGCAAGCAAGCCTCACCTTTGAAGAGGTAGTCGTACTCGTCGTCACGGGTGCCCATGGCGCGGCCGAGGAGCGAAGGGGCGGGAGCAGCAGCGGTAGCAGTGGGGACCAGGGGGCGTCGCTGCAGGGGTAACCCTAGCGCGGAGCCTCAGCAGCTGGACCGGGTGAAGAGCCCCTCCCTGCCGCTGCGCCACTTCCGGCGGGCCCCAGCCCCTGAGGGGAAGTACTTCCGGGTGGGCGTGTCTAGCCCCGCCCCGCCCCTGAGGCGTAAAGGTGGTGCGCTTCAGGGCGCGTCTGGTCACGCCGGTCTTCAAGTTCTCACGGTTTCTAGGGGGCTCGCGGGGGGGAAACAGAGTTGTGAAATCCCAGCTGACTGCACGCTTAGCTTCCCCTCTCACATTCCGCTCGTTATCACGCCGGGAAGTGGAATTCGTATTTCAGGCGTGGGTTTGGCGTTGCGGGCGGGGTTTTGAAAGGTCTAGAGAAACAAAAGCGACACCGCACGTGTGGTGGTTCCATGGTGTAATGGTTAGCACTCTGGACTCTGAATCCAGCGATCCGAGTTCAAATCTCGGTGGAACCTATAACTTTAACTTTTTCTTTGACATATCCTTAATTCGTTCACTAAAAAAAATGGAACAATTATATCTCTCCCTGAATTAAGTATAACCTTCGCCTATGAGCATCTTGTGAATTTTCCCTTCGGTTCATCTTAGGACCTCCTGCCACTTAAGGATCCAGTAATTAGCCCCACTCAGCGCCTCAAACCTTAACCCAGAAGCTCCCAATAAAACGTGATTGCTTTTTCTAGAATTTTCTACCCCCAGCTTCAGTCAAGGGCAGGCGCTCCTCGCCCACTCCTTCATGGAAATCTCTCAGAACTATCTCCAGATGCCATGTAGAGAACTTCGCCCACCCTCCTCATCAAGATTCATCAAGAGCTTTTGACTCTGCTGTTTGTTGGCCTCTGAGCTGAGCCCGTCTACATAATTATTTCGCTTAACACGTAAAGCAAAGGATGGCAATTTCCATTTTAGCGGAAATGTCAGCGCTAAAACTCAAGTGATTTGCTAAGGAATCTGCCACAGAGCCCCCCTGTGTTTGAAGGGAATTTTGTAAATCTAAAAAGCCTTTCCCACTCCCTGTGACACCCCCTGCCCTCTAGCTGCAAACTTTCCATTTAGCCTTCTGGACAAAAGTGCCTGGAGTAAGCGAAGATAATGCCCCACGTCTCCAACCCCCCAACGGATGTCTGCTTTGGCAGTTCCTGAAATCTCAAGGGTGATCTCACAGCGAAGGGGAATTCAGCTTACAAATGGAATGGAGATTGCTAACCAAATGACCTAAAGTGGGATGTTGTCCTTGGACCCTGCGCTGTCATAAGGGTCCTTTAGAAGTGGAAAAGGAAAGCAGAACAGATCAGAGAGATGAGCCGTGAGAAGCCCTCAGCCAGCCCTTACTGGCTTTGAAGGTGAAGCCTAGGAATCTGCAACCTTCTAGAAGCTGGCCAAGGCGCACCAAGGGATCCTTCCCCGAGGTCCCTAGAAGGTACAGTCCTTCCAACACCTTGGTTTTAATCCACTGTGACCCATGCCAGTCTTCTGATCTACAGAATATGAATAGTAAATTTTCGTAATTCACATCCCCACGTTTATGGTAATTTGTTAGGGCAGCCGTAGAAAACCAATCGAGTCTTTTCAGTACTTTCTCTGAAAGTGGTAGGAGGTTCAGCTGAGGTCCTAGATGGCTGCCTTGTGCAGGTGTTGAGCATTCAAATTAAGGGAAATTTGTGCTATTGCTTACGCAGCCGACTGTTTGTGTGCGACTATAGTTTTTTTGGGGGCCTGGAATCGGACCCAGGACCCGGCGCTTGCTGGGCAGGTGCGGTGCCGCTGAGCTACATCCCGGGTTCCCGCTAGAGACTATTATTCAAACAGTCCCCGTGCTGCTCAGGTTGGGTAGACACGGTGAGCCCATGAAATGGAGAGTTTCAGTGACTAAGGAGTGTTCTGGTGTAAGCGCCACAACTCAGAGAGGCCAAGAGAATTAGGAAGAACTCTCTGGCGGAAGAGGAACTCACACTGACCCCCTGAAGGAAGAAGGAAGGAAAGAAACGCATTTTGGGAAATTAGATTGTAAGAGCATATTGAGCGGGGCACAAATGCCCAAAGAACTGAGAACTTTGCCCCCTTCAGACATTGTTTTTCAGTGTGTTCTGAGGACGACGTGTTCTTCAGAAGGATCACATGAGCAAATAATGTGAGAACTGCACGTCTCCCCGCTGTAGCTTCCCTTAGCACAGTGACTTTTTAAGGTCTAGAGCTAGTCCTCTGTGAACACTGAATGTATAACCGGGGATTGAACCCAAGGCCTTCACACTGAACTACATCCCAGTCCCTTTTCTAATTTTCCGAGACAGGGGTCACAGTAAGTCGGTAAATTGCCCGAGCTGGTATCAAAGTAGTGATCCTCCTACTTCAGCCCCAAAAGTGCTAGGATTACAGGCCTGCACCACAGAAGACATGTTTTTGAACTGTGTTGAACACATCATATCTCAGATTCACCAGACCACAGAATTCCTTTTCCATGGACCACTGTTAGCACCTTCTGAACACGCTGGGGACATACAACTAGAGGTGTGTGAAAAGAAAGAAAAAAAGACCAAAGATGTGTGGACAAAGAGGTTGTATTAGTCAGCTGTCCTGAAGCTGGGACACAATATCCAACACCCGAAACTTAAGGAGGAGAGGTTTATTTTTGGTTCACTTTCAGTGGGTCCAGTCCATGGTCAGCCTCTAACTGTAATCAGTGGGCGCAAACTAATAGAAATGGGGTGGAGACGTGAGAATAGAGAAGAAACATCAAAAGCTACTGTGGGGAACAACTGATTCCATGGGCAAAGAAGAGAAAAGGGTTTTCTTTTCCTTTGGGGGGAGGAGGAGTAAGACATTCTTTTTTTAATCACTTAAAAAATATGGGACCACATTGCTAATGTAAGTTGTTTAAATAATACAGCAGTATCAAGTTCAAGTCCTCCCATGCACACAGGCAGGCTGGGAATTTGGCTCAGTGGCATAGCATCTGCCTGGCAAGCAGGAGGTCGTGAGTTCAATTACTGGTGCCAAAAAAAAAAGAATTTCAGTCACGCACAAGCTTTATTCTAAGGCATTTAGGAAGGCTTTTTGCTAATAAGGTTTCTACTGCATGAATTTTTGATATGTATTTATTCATTCATTCATTCATTCAGGGTCTCAGTAGGTTGCCCAGGCTGACCTTGAAATTCCTAGGCTCAAGTGATCCTCCTGCCTCAGCTTCTGAAATTCCTGGGCATACATCTCACCACACCTGGCTATCACCCCACTTTTTACTTATAATAATATATTTTTTCATATGAAAGTTTAAATTTTTTTTCTAGTACTGGGGATTGAACCTAGAGGGACTCTACCTCTGTAACACATTCCCACTCCTTTTTCTTTATTCTGAAACACAGTCTTGCTAAGTTTCCCCGGGCTGGCTTTGAATTTGCCATCTTACTGCCTCAGCCTCCCGCCTTGCTAGGATGATCTAGCTAGATGTTTTAAGTTTTTATTTCATCAAATTTCTGTTGGTCTTTTTTTTTTTAAATGGGTTTTGGATGTTGTATTTTGAACATGAAGGCTTCTCTGTACCAAGATTACTCCAAAAATTTTGTTCAAATATTTTTAAAACTTTCTTCCCCATCTGGATTTTGTTCCTATTGAGGATGATGTGATGTAGGGATCTAAATTAATTCTTTCTAAATGGATAGCCATTTTGACATCATTTCTTTGAACACCCCATTTCCTCTCCCTGAGTTTAAAGGCCTCATTAATTATTAATGAATTCATGTACATAAATGTGTGCTTGGATTTCTGCTCCGTGCTTCTGCTGACCACAAATGTACGCTATTCAGATATCACTTCAAGAGAGAGCCTGTTGTGAGAAGTCTAGTTGATTGTCACCCTCTAGCTGCCACACCTCCAGGATGCCCACGAGTGGTGACCTGGATGTCACTCTCCCTCTGGATTGTTCCCAGACACTGCCTGACCACAGTGTGACTACTAGAGCTGCTCCACTTCTGTCCGTACTGGAGCTATTCTGATGAACCATCTTTTCTCCAGAGCTTTCCACACTGACCTAGGAGAGGTTTTTCTCAGAATTGTATAACAGTTCAAAGTTCTTCTTACCCAAATCTTCTTTCTCGTTGTATGAGTAGTAGACCTGCATAGTGGCGAGAAAGCCCTCCTTCTCATCTTTGTCTGTCACAGACACTTTCCCCAGAGCATCTCTTGCACTGCTAGTTCATCTGAGAGTGTCTGCTTTCATAGGACCTGACCTGATACTGCCTCATTGGCCTAACTAAGGTCTATTCCTGCGCCAGTATCACAGTACTTCCATTATTAGAGCTTTGTAGTCTAGCTCATCTGTATGTTAAATGAGTAAATACTGGTATGGTGCTCACGATAGTGTCTGACATAGTAGGAACCATATGCACAGGGTGAGATACAAAAATACAGTGACTGTTTAAAAAAAATTTTAAGCCCCTCTCAAAATACTTCCCCTCACTTCAAATACACTAACCCTGTCATTCCTCCACATCCTGAAGCAGTTTTCTGGAAGTCCTCTTTTATGACTGTCCTGAGCTGTGCTGTTGTGGTTGCCTTGTTCTGCATCGATTCAAGACGTTTCCTTCTCCTGGTCATTGTGACTTTGGGGAACAGCCACAAGGTGAACGGTGCCGTATCTGATGAACTACTGAATGAGGACACATGTAATGTTTTCATTTGACAGAAGTAGCCTTAAATGTTTTAATTGATTCAGGACATTGAGGCAGCCACCGACAGAGCCTGGAAGAGCACTTCCAGAACGCTTTCGGAAATTGCTAAGAGCTTTTTGGCTTGCGGATGAGAGGAGGCTACGGTACAGCTTTCTTTTTCCTTTTCTCGGTCTTTTTGAGACAGGATCTCACTATGCAGCTCAGGCTGGCCTTGAGCTCACTTTGTAGCCCAGGCTGGTCTCGAACTCACAACAATCCTCCTGCCTCAGCCTCCCGAGTGTTAGGATTACAGGCATGCGCCACCATGCCCGCCAATGGCGCAACTTTCTTCGGTTGTCCTGAATCCCAGTTCATGGGACACCAACCGCCTCCACCATGCTGCCCAAGTTTGACTCCCACTGAGATCAAAGTAGCATACCTGAGGTGCACGGGTCACAAAATCAGTGCCACGTCTGTCCTGAAACCCAAGATCAGTCCCTTGGACTTGTCTCCAAAAAAGTAGGTGATGATATCACCAAGGCAACTGGTGACCAGAAGGGTCTGAGAATTAAGGTGAAACTGACCATTCAGAACAGACAGGCTCAGAGGTGGTACCTTCTGCCTCTTTGCCCTGATCATCAGAGCCCTCAAGGAGCTGCCAAGGGACAGAAAGAAGCAGGAAAACCATTAAACATAGTGGCAATAGCATTTTTGATGAGATTGTCAACATCACCAGACAGATGTGGCACCAGTCTTTAGCCAGAGAACTTTCCAGAAGCATTAAAGAAATCCTGGGGACTGCCCAGTGTGTGGATTGCAGTGTGACAGCCGGCACCTCATGACGTACAGATGACATCAACAGCGGTGTCGCGGAGGGCCCAGCTAGCTAAGAAATATAAGGAAACGGTTCAATAAAAAGATGACAAGAAGAAAGTGGGCAAGAACAACGGGATAAGTACACGCACAGAAAGGGGAAGCACTTGGGAGGGGACATCAATGGCCATGTCTTTCACTGTAATAAAGTATTTTTATTTTTAATTTAAACATTCACTGGATTTTTATCACATCTCATATTTGTTAAATATAAATATGGTAATTCTGCATCACTTCTTTTCATTTAGCAATTATTTGGTTTTGTTTGGGTCTTGCTATGTAGTTCAGGCTGGCCTTGAACCCCCTATGTAACCCAGGCTGGCCTCAAACTCTCAGGGATCCTCTTGCCTCAGCCTCCCAAGTGCTGGGACTGTAGCACTTTATGGCTCTTAAGAGCCATAAGAATCATAATGGAATTTTGATTCAGTTTTCCTAACCAAACTAACCATTAAAAAACACTTAAAAAAAGAAATATGGAAAATTGTATACACTATACAAAAATATGACATTCTGTTTGTGGAGATACAGAAAAAGAGAGATCTAGGTTTAATCTCTATTTGGAAGAAGGCTCAATAGAAAATAGTGAAATGAGGATAAAAAGAAGAAAAGCTGGAAATATAGCTCACTGGCACAAGCACCTGCCTGGCAAGCACAAGGTCCTGAGTTCGATTCCCAGTACCAAAAAAGAAAAGAAAAGAAGAAAAAGAGCAAAAACTGCAAACTTTGGCTTCAGGCATGTCTAATTTAAACCCTTGATAGGAAAAACAAAAGTGAATAGTTCATAAAAAGCTTGGAAATACAGATTTAGCAGTATCTAGGGCTGGGGATGTAACACAATGGTAAAGTGCTTGCCTAGCATGCACAAGGCCCTGAGTTCAATCCCCAGGACCACCAAAAAAAAAAAAAAAAAAAAAATCTAAGCAAGACTTGGAATATATCCCACCTCTGCATCTTGAAAACAACATTACACCGTTGTTTAAAAACCAAAGTGGGGACTGGCGGGTGCTGTATTTGAACCTCACCTCAGCCATTTATTCGCTATTTCAACTTTAGTCACCTACCGCATCCTGCTGGACCTCAGCCGCCTATCTGCAAAGAGGAAATGAACTAATATATATGCACAGCCCTTAGAATCCTGTTCAGCACACAGTGAATATTCAGCTAATGCCTTCCATCTCAGCAGGGCTCAGTTTTGCCCCTAGAAACCGAACCACTGCGGACGTCTACAAACATTCTTAATGCTGCTGGGGGCATGGGTGCCACTGGCACGCGGGGAGTGGAAACCAGGGATGTCACTAAGTACTCTGCCACGCACGGAACAGCCCACACGACTGCAGGCATTATCTGGCCCAAAATGTCAACACTGCTGAGATTGAGAAGTATGAGTTAATACTGAGAATTAGTCAGCTAGGCCACGGGACAGAATGTCACGAATGTCACCCCTCCTAGTTACTTTCAGAGTGCTGAGCTCACTCCTGAGGACTCTGGAAGGAGGCAGAGAGGCCTTCGCTCAGTAACCCACGAAGCACATCCCAAAGGTCTACCGGCTTCATACAAAAATATTTTCACGTTTAGTTTGTTAGTTAAACAAATTTCAATGTATTATTTCTGGACCCCAGGAATTTTACACTGCCGTTTGCTTTATCTATTTATCTTTTAAACTCTGTGTATTAATTTCATGCACTTTTTTGTAGTGATATTAGAGTTATTCTCCATTAAAATTTTTTTCAGAGAACTAAACAGTCCTTATGAAGGGGTAAAATTTGTTTTCTCTCCTTTTTATCTTTTCTACTGAGTATATATGACATGACAAATCGTATACAAGATCAGAAAACTTTTCAACTTTGATTGGCTGATTACAGTGCCTGGGGAACCAGCTAGTCTCAGAGAAATGATAATATATATCTTTATATAAATATATTTATTGATTAAAATATAGTTATATATAGCTTGAAACATATACATTATAAAGAGCATATTGATTTTATCCAAATATATATAGCTCAATCATAGCTTTTTTTCTCTACACCATGAAATCTGAATGAGAATAACATCAATTTTTATTGAAGCAGTTTATGCTTTACATATGCTTAGTCTTTTAGGTTTGGTGATCAGATCATAAATCATATGGCACAGTCATCTTTCAAAAATTAAAAAAGACACAACCAAGAGAGTAAAAACCCACAGAATGGAGAAAGTATTTCTAAATCATATAGCTATCTGATAAGGGTTTAATAGCCATAATATATAAAGAACTCTTACAACTCAACAATAAGAAACAAACAACCTAATTTAAAAATAAGCAAAAGACTTCAATAATCTGCAAATAGGTGGTAAGCACATGAAAAGATGCTCTACTCTTTAGTCATTAAGGACATGCTAATCAAAGCCACATGAGATACAATATGTAGCTCAGGCTGGCTTCAAACAGGTGGCAGTCCTCCTGCCTCAGCTTCTTGAGTGCTGGAATTACAGGCACACACTAACCTGCCTGGCTGTCTATTATATTTTAAAAACAAAAACAGTATAAATATTGAAGAGGGTAAAGGTGATGTGAAGAACTGGAAGCCACCTGCACTGCTGATGAGAGTATAAACTGGCACAGCCCCCGTGTAAAGCAGTTTAGAGGTTCCTTAAAAAGTTAAACCTACCGTGCCCACTTTGGCAGCACATATATTAAAAAGTTAAACAATTACTCAAAAGCTAAACATACAATTGTATGACCCAGCAATTCTTGAAAGCAAGGATTAAAGAAATACATTGGCCGTGGATGTAGCTCAGTGGCACAGCGCCCACCTGGCAAGGTGAGGCTCTGAGTTCAATTCCCAGTACC
Organism: Dinomys branickii; assembly: GCA_004027595.1. Lineage (NCBI taxonomy): Eukaryota > Metazoa > Chordata > Mammalia > Rodentia > Dinomyidae > Dinomys > Dinomys branickii. The sequence continues at coordinate 74,033 of PVLD010002462.1, read as the reverse complement.
AAAGAAATACATCGATGCTAAGCGAAATGCCAGGCACACAGAGCAAACAGTTTATGATTCCACTATGAGTAGGTAGTCGAAGAGACAGAAAGCAGAATTCTGGTTGCTGGGGCTGCAGCGTGGGGAATGGGCGGTTATTGTTTCATGGGTACAGACTGTTTGGAATGATGAGAAAATGCTGGAAAGGACAGTGGTCATCACACTGAACACTGTGCATGTACTTAATGTCACTGAGTTACACAGTTCAGTTTGGGGTTATGTATGTGTTGCAAGGGAGAAAAACAACTAACAGGAAGCTAGATCTTAATTTAAGAAAAAAAATGAATGAAAACTGAAAACAGAAGACCAGGATAAAGGGGCAGACAGCAGTACAGAACAGTGAGCTCCTATCTCCCCAGCATCCTGGCTCTCCGGGACTATCTTCCAAGTTCCGGACACTTCCCAGGATTCCTGCGGGCTGGCTGGCTTTCTAGTGCATAGTCAGCTGGTTCACCCTCGCCCACACCCACATGCTAAATTACATCACTGTTGGCCTCTCAAATTCCACCATCAGCGAGTCATTTCTGAGCATGTGCAATGATTGCTGGTCCATTCCCCATCCCTGCACCCCTACCTGGGTCTCAGTCTATGACTGTGCGTCCACTACCAAGTCCCAATCAGTTGGCCTTGGCACTCCGGGGACCTCTGCATCTCTGTGCCCCCCACACACACACACAGGGACCAGAGCCAAGTTCACTTAAAGGAGAAGAGAAAACTTAACAGGCCAAAGTCTCATTTCTGTTTCTCAACAATTTATTTGAGAAATACTGGCCCTATTGCTATTTAAAAATAAACATGTCACAACACTAAATTTGCCAAGGAGAGCCAAAAGCAGATACAGGTGACACTTCTAGATAGAGGGCCAAAGCTGGTGACAGAAGAATGATCACTGCACAACCTAGTCAATCCGTTCCGTTACTCAAAGAAAATGAAAGTGCTATAGAGCCACACAAAAAGCTTTAAGCCAGTGTGCATAGCAGCCTTACTTGTCATAACAGACAACTGACAGAAGCTCAAATACCCATCAATAGGCCAATGGATAGCTACCTTTGGTTTAGCCACAGTATGGAATATTACTCAGCAATAAGAAAGGAAAAAATTACTGATCAGTGTGGCAAAGTGGATGGATCTCAGGCTAATTATGCCAAGTGACAGAAGCCAGAGGAAACAGTGCATATTGTATGAATCCATTCCCAGCAAAGTCCACAGAAAGCAAATGGAAATATAATGATGGGAAGAAAATTGTATGGGCACAGAGCATAAAGGTAAGAGGAATAAAATGTATGAATGTTTTTTAATCATTTACAGAGATAACTACCTATTCATTATCTAAATTGTGGTCAGGCTGGGCATGGTGGTGCACACCAGTAATCCCGGCGCTGGAGAGGCTGAAGCAGGAGGATCCTTGCAAGTTCAAGGCCAGCCTGGGCTACAAAGTGAGCTCAAGGCCAGCCTGAAAAGCAGTGAGAGCCTGTCTCAAAAAGACAAAAAAAATTGTGGCGACCGTTTCACAGGTCTGTACATAGCTCAAACTCAATAAACTTCACACTTTGTGAACATTCAAATTGTTTGGGGGAAAGAAAGCGGAAGAGAAGGAGGAGAGAAAACAAAAGCAAACTGAAGGTCTCCTTTATCTCTGATGGACATTTTTTGCTGTTGTGGTTTTGGTTTTTTGAGACAGGGTCTCCCGCTGTGTAGTTCAGTCTAGCTTTGAATTCACTGTGCAGCCCAGCCTGGCCTCGAACACATGGCTATCCTCCTGCTTCAGCCTCCCAAATTCTGAGATGATAGGTGTGCATCACCTTGCCTAGCTCATCTCTGATATTCTTGAATGCAAAGTTAGAAGGCACAGATGCCAAAACCCACCATCACTATGCCACGCAGTCCCAGCTACTCAGAAGGTTCAGACAGGAGGATCACCCAAACCCCTGGGTTCCAGACCAACTCGGGCAACATGGTGAGACCCCCATGCCTCTGCCCCAGTCACTATTGGTGCTACCACACACACACACACACACACACACACACACACACTAATCACTAAATCACCCACACAATTCCTTTATGGCATCCTGGGATGTTTCCCCCCACAGCCACTATTTCAGTCTAAGTCCTCTCTCTCCACTGTTAGGTTACAACCTAGCTGCACCCTCAGCTTCTTCCCCATTGAATCCAAAATGCAGATGGCTGCCAGAATAGTCCTGACAAAAGAGAGCATCAACCACAGGACTCCTATTATTCAGAGCCATCACAGGAGTATCTGTGTGTGTCCACTCATGCCTGAAAACAAAAGATTATAAAAATAAAATCTTAGCAGAGCCTGTCCCGGTAAGACACAGATGATTCTTATTCTTCTACTGATCTGTTTTCTACATTTTGTGAGAGGTTCTTGAATACAAACATCTTTATTGATTTCGCTTGTTACAAAAGGAATGAACACACACTGGAAAATATTCAGGTAGTACAAACAATATGGAAGTAGAGTAAACGTGGAAAACATGGCGCGTTCTCCTCATTGCCAGCATTGCTGCCATAACCTGAAACGTCTGTCCACCCCTCCCAAGCAAGGAGCAGTCAAGCACTTTGGGTGGGATTCTGCCTCCCACTCCCCCAGGAGTGGCTTAGGGGCTAATCTAAACCTGCAGTTGTCAATTCCAGCATTCACACTCTGATATAGTATTTAGTTATTTTTGTAGTACTGGGAATTGAATGTACCACTGAACAACATCCCAGCCCTCTGTATTTTTTTTATTATGAAACAAGATCTTGCTAAGCTGTCCAAGCTACCTTTGAACTTGTGGTCCCCCTGCCTCAGCCTCCCAAGTTGCAGGGATTACAGTCATTTGTGTCACTATGCCTAGCAACTCGAACTCTGATACTGTAACAAATGTTTTGTCTTTTTGAGACAGGGTCTCACTATGCAGTTCAGGCTGGCCTTTAGCTCACTTTGTAGCCCAGGCTAGTCTTGAACTCATAAAGATCTTCCTACCTCAGCCTCCCAAGTGCTGGGATTACAGACATGTGCCACCACACCTGGCTGTAACAAATGTTTTGTAACACAGAATTTGCCATCCTGACTCATAAAATCAATATATCTGATATTATAATATGCCTTCTTATATGCATAATTCTTTTAAATCTGGGAGTTGAGTTCACTGGTGTTTATTTTAGTATTTTGTTTTATAATATATGTGTGTAATACCTGCAAGTGGGTCTGTGTATAGGGTCATATATCTTGTTTTAGCTATTGAATTCATAAAGTTACAGAGGAAAATTCTGGAGCTAAAGAAAAATGTAAGCCACCATTTTAAAGAGGCCTCTGGGTATCACATAGATGAGCATATACACAATGTTTCAAAAATCTGTACAATGCTGAAAATATAACATAAAGGTAAAGTAAGAAAACAACTAATTATGAAATAATGTGTATTTCAATGTGTAAATTCTTGACTATAATAAAAGATATGATGAAGTAATTAGATAGTTTCATGTACCTGACAGCAGATTACCAGGTACACAATCATTTATGCATGGAGCACCTACTATTATTAGGCAAGGTTTCTTGGGAATACACACAGGAATCCCTGCCTTCTGGAGCAAACACTCTACCCAAGTGGTGAGAGAGAGGCAGTAAACAATCAACATAATACATAAGTAAAGTATGTCTTACCTTAGAGGATGGTGAGTGGGGTAGGGAACAGAGAACAGGAGAAGGGAAACAAGTTTAGAGAGATAGGCTGCAGGTTGCAGGTTAAATTCAAGGCTGGCCTTGCTAGAGGGTACATTTGATCAAAGATTTGAGGGAGTCATGCAAACAATCTGGGGCAGTGGTGGTGAACTATGACATGCATGCCACAGTGGGTGTGAACAGCCCTCTGCGTACGCACAGTGCCAAGTTGCCACAGCAGGCCCCAGGAGCTGTGCCTCAGAACACAGGGCACATAAGGGCCACGTGCATTCTCAGAAAGGAGTAGTGGTGCTAGATGATGATGTCACAGTCTGTAACTCATTAGCTGCGGCCCCTCCAAGCTTTTGCACGGTCAGTCAATGCACTGCTGAGGAAATATATATCTACACACACACATATATATGCCTACATGTATATATGTATGTATGTATATATACACACGTGCATATATACGTGTGTACATTTGCTTGAACTGGCTGTGAGTTTTAATATATTTGTTTTTCTTTTTTGTCTTTTTGAGACAGGGTCTCACTCTACAGTTCAGGCTGGCCTTGAGCTCAGTTTGTAGCCCAGGCTGGTCTCAAACTCACAAGGATCCTCCTGCCTCAGCCTCCTGAACGCCGGGATTACGGGCATGCACCACCATGCTCAGCTGTATTTGTTTTTATTAACATAAGATTTTAGCTTTGAGTTTTCTTATGAAAAATTGAAATTGAATAAGACTTAGCACAGAGATGCTCTAATTAAGAGACTGATATTCTTTTAATGTTGTGCTGTCCCCCTGGCATATTTGAATCTGCAGCATTATATTTAGTTTTGGGGAAGAATTTATGAAAATAAGAGCAAAGATGAATATATTATATATTAATAATAATATAATTATATATTGATATATAATATTAATAATTATATACGATATGTACATTTGACTGGCTGTGATTTTAGCAGAAGCCCCAACAGGTAGGAAATGCACTCAGATGCCTTTTTCAGAGCAGGCCAAAAGCTCGTGGTCAGTGAAACACTGCCCCCTTGTGCTGGTAATAAGAAAATTGCAGTGTTGGCACTTTGCAATCATTACGTGGGTTTTGGGGTTGTATTTTGGGCCCTTGGTCTCTAGAAGATTTGCTGTCACTGATAGGGAGAAAGTATCCAGCAAAGGGGAACAACCAGTGCAAAGACTCTGAGGAACAAGCTCTTCTAGCAGGTGCGTGGTCTGTAAGTGGCCCAGCGGGAGGGCTGGAGGTAGTAATGTGAGCAAAAGCAGAAGTAGATGAATTGGAAGAGGACAAGGACCCAGATCTGTGAGGGCCTCACAGGTCGTTGTGAGGTTTGCACTGTAAAGAACAATGAAACACGAGAAGGTTTTGAGCACCGGAGGTACATGACCTGATCTACATTTTAGAAGGAAAAAAAAAAATCCAGCTGTTGTATCGAGAATAGATTTTAGGGGGGGAAAGGAAGAAACAGGGAGATCAGTTTGGAAGGTGGTTATTTAGAATCCAGACAAAGAAATGCATGCAGCAATTTGAAATGAAGACTAATATTGAATACCGTATTTCATAGAATCTAAGATGTCATTGATTGTAGGACACATCTTGAGTTTCAGACCTGTTAAAATATGCAGCGTGAACAGCATTATGCGGTGTGAAACTGCAGCCTGCAAGGCTCAATCGGTGACTCAGACACCACAAGTGTTGGTGGTTGAAGGCATGATTTTCTGAAATAGCGAACAACGCTTGGTAAAGTTCCAAATGTAACGAGAGTACTATATTCTCTCAGTTTACCCATTAGTTCTGTGTGTAGAAATTCAAAAGGAGTTCATATTTACGTACAAAATGAAGTTAGAGTCTAGGATCAAATTGTTATGCATAGATTTTTTAAAAATCTACATTAATGCACATTAAAAGTTACATAAGGTGTAGGAATGTTGTGTAATGTGTCTGTCTCATGTGTACCCAGAAATCTAATAATAGCCCTGGCCCACGTTCTCCAAATGCCCAGTCCTGGTGACAACCAAAATTTGCCCCTAAATTTCCAAAGAGACTCCTAGAACGTGATCCCAGCCAAGTGTACGATTCAGGACAAACACAGAAGCACACCGCCACACTCCCTCCCATCAGAGCGTAGCCAGGGACTGCTGTGGGACCAACGAAGGACGCTGAGAAGCCCATTGCTACGGCCGTACCCCGGGTGCGCTCCAGCCCTCTACCACCAGGGGGAGCCAGCCTGCGGCGTGAGGCCTTTGCCTTTTTTTTTTTTAACATTTAATTTTTAAAAAATATTGTGGTAAAATACACACACAAATGTTTACTTTGACCTTTTTTTCCAGTGCTGGACACATATGCTAAGTACATTCTATACTCCTGAGCTATACTACCAGTCTCATCTTAACCGTGTGAAGTGGGCATTTACATTGTTCTACCACCCATCTCTACAAGTTTTCATTTTGCACTTTTCTACCCTGACCTCAGAACGCCGCTCTCCCCTCTCTCCAGCACCTGGCAACTACCTTTCTATTCTCTGTCCCTATGGGTTTGACGACTCTGGGTACCTCATTTAAATACAACTATATCCTATTTTTACTTTTGTGTCTGATTTTTGCCACTTAATGGAATGTCCTCAAGAGACTTGCGGGAAAAGGGTCAGATAGAGGGAGAGCTGTCCACTGACGTCATTGTCAACCTCTAGGTCAACTTCTCTCCAAAGGCTACTCTACCTCTAAGCACTTGGTTACTTGGCCAAAATATTTCACTTACCAATTAGGCCTAACTGTTTCTAATTTTCTGGTAATTTGTGATACCCTCCCCTTTCCTTCCTTGGATGAACATTTTGGTATATATTCTTTCATTCTTTTTACTATACAGACCTTTACATATACGTATATATATAATGCCTATTTTATTTTTACATAGTGAAATCCTACACACACTGTTAAGCAACCTAATTTTTTCTCTGAATAGCTCAATAGTAAATACAGATCTAGCTTAAACTCTTTTAGAGCTCCATTATACAGATGGAATAAAACTTACCTAATTTACTAATATTGATAAATATTTAGATCTCTTCAATGTCTTGCTATAAGCATGCTATAGTGAAAATCTCTCTAAATATTTTTTTAATACATTTCTGGAAGAAGTGCCTTCCCAGTAGTTGTATCAACTTTTACTTCTAATAATGGCTTAGGAGAGTCCTGGATTGCCTAGAGTCTTAAATAATATGGAGTATTACTCATTATTTCCTTTTTGTGATGCCTAAAATTATATTAACTTTCATTATACTGTAATTTTATCGTTCTATTTTGCAAGTGAAAGTGACACTTTTTAAAATTTTGTATGATGTTAGATGCCTTGGTGCCCACCTGTAACCCGGGCACTCAGGAGAATGAGGCAGGAGGATCCTGAGTTCAAGGCCAGTTTAGGCTACATAGTGAGACCCTGTCAAACAAAACAAAACAAAAAACAAAAACCACCGGCACTCAGGAAGCCTGAAAGAGGAAGATCACAAGTTGAATATCATTCTGGGTCACTTAGTGAGAACCTGTCAAGAGATTTTAAAAAACACAGGGCTGCAGATGTATCTCAGTGTGAAGGCCCTGGGCTCAATCCTCAGCACCGTAAAATAAATAAATAAATACGTTTTTATTGGCCAATTTCATTTCTTTATTGTAAACTGCCTTTCCAAACCCTTTATCTGTTTGTCTACCAAGATATTCACCATTTACTTAATGATTCATAAAAGCTTTTTACAGATTTAAGCACATTGAATCTTTCTCAATCATATACATGGTTACAGACATTTCCCCCAGGTTATTTGTATTTTAACAGTTTTAATGGAATTTTAAAAGTTATCACCTCACATTTGTGGTTCCTAGATGAACTTTAGAAAAATTTTGGCAAATACCGAAGTAGTTAATGGGATTTTGCTTGGAATGGCATCGCCATTGTGTTGGTTACTTTTCTCTTGTCGCTACCCGACACCCAAAAGGAAGGAAGGAAAGGTTTATTTAGCTTACAGTTTGTGGAGGTTTCAGTCCGTACTTGGCTGGTTCTGAGGCAGAGTGGCACATGCAGAGGGCAAACTGTTCACGGCAGCAAACAACCAGCAAATGTGTGGAATTGCAGGCAAGCAGCCTCTTTTTCTCCCTTACCTTGTAAACAGCCTACCCCCTGCCAGGGGGCATGTAGCTCTGTCCATGCCCTCCTCTCCCACAGGCTCAGGATGTGTACAAAGTAAGCACCCTGGCTTCCTGCTGAGTCACTCGGCCAAACCTCTGGACTCCCCAAGTTGACACAATGTATCAACCATAACAGCCATGAATGGATTATTTGTGAAGAAGTGATTTATTTCTGATAATGAGCTTTTCTTTTCATGAACAAACCTATTATTTACATTTTTGCTTTGTGCCTTTTAGTAAAATTTTATAGCTTTCTCTGTAAAGATCCTGCACATTTCAGATTAAGTTTGGTTCAGAAGTATTTCACAGCTATTGTTACTAATGTGAACCCAATCCTTTTCCTAACTGGCGTTCCTTTGTGCGTTTGTGTTGATACGAGTCGCTTTATTGCCATGGTCTGAATGTGCGGCCCCTCCAAGTGATGTTGGAACTAAGTCCCCATTCTGGTGGCATTAAGAGGTGAGATCTTCGGGGCCGTGATTAAGTTACAAGGGCAGCCTACATGGATAGAGTCATTCCCTTCTATGAGAGCCCCTGGAGAGAACCACTGCCTTTTCTTCCTCCGCCTTCCATCGTGGGAGGAACTAGCATTTGTAGCAAACATCCTCGCAGAAGCAGAGAGAGAAGCCCTCACAGGTGGCAAACCTGCCAGCACCTCCATCTTGGATTTCCCAACCTTCAAAACTGCGAGAAATAAATTTCTATTATTTATAAATTACGTATAGTCTGTGGTGTGTTGGAATAATAGGAGCACAAACGGATTAAGATGCACGTACACAGAAGCTTCTTGACTTAAACCCATCATAGTTTGAAAATATCGGAAGCCAAAATCCGCTTAATGTGGTAACCTTAGTTCACAATCACTTTGGTCTGAAAACAGAAGTGTTGGGGAAAATTTTGTTTTTGTTTGCAAACTCCGCATCAGATGACAAACCTGACCACAACTGTCTTTCCCACCCAAACACAAACATGATCGGTCCTCTTTCCCAGGATGACGGAACAAATTAAGTTTGTGAACCAAGGCACCACTATACCTCCAAACTAGAACGCATCATAGCTTCACAGTGTGGCGGCTGCTGCTTCACATCCCACAGGAAGCGTCACGCGCCACATCTCAAGCCCAGGAAAAGATCGAAAGCCAAACGCAAAGAATGATCTCATTACCATAAAGTCAAAAAAACTCTGTAAGTCAAGCCATGGGAAAGGAGAGACCATCTATATGTACTATATATCCGCCTAACCCTCCTTATTGAATTCTGTTCTTTCCTGATACCCTAAGTCTATAAATAATGCTTTTTTAAAAGACCTTTTCAAAAGTTAAACCTTTTATTTATTTTTATTGTTCTATTATAGTACTTAGATCTTCCAGGGAAACACTTAACAATAGAAGTTAAGGCTGACATTTCTGTCCTGTTTCCTTTTTTAAAATAATTAGCAGCTTTATTGGGATATAATTCACTAACTATAAAATTTACCCTTTTAAGGTAGATAATTCAGTGCTTTTAAAAAGCTGAGGTGGCCAGGCGTCATGGTACACACCTGTAATCTCAGCCCCCTTAGAGGCTGAAGCAGGAGGATTCCAAGTTTGAGCGCAGCTTGGATGATTTAAGGACTTAGTCCCTGTCTCAAAGGAAAAAGTAAAAAAAAGAAGCTGAGGAGGTAGCTTAGGGCTAAGGTGGATCCTAAAGGCGCTAAGAGCTGGGCAACCGACAAGTGTAGTTTCTTAGAGCTAACCGGCAAGTGTTTCTTTTAAGGTAGGTCTGAGCGTTTTCGTTCACCAATGTTAAATTTGTAATCATTTATGTTTACGGTATTTCACAAGGTTGAGGAGATCTTTCTTCTTCCCTAATTTTTATATCCCCGAAAGCATCTGGCCTAGCTTCTTATAATCTTAATAAGGTACAACCTAATAACATAAAACGCATTAATAAGTACTTGAATATTGATTTGGGGACTTTGGATAATTTGGGGCAGAAAAATTAACAACATGCTCCCTACCAGTGGTGGGCTGGGAAATATTCAGCAGCCAGCTCTTGACAGCACTGGTAGGTATTACTTGCTGATTTCCAAGGTATAAATAAATACTCCTATCATGGTCAATTTCCAGCTGCCTACTTGAGGTTTACCAGGATGTAAAGTTCTTAGAAATTTAGCAGTGGATCCTCTGAAGTTAAAGCACATTGTGGGTCCTTAACTTTAAAGAGAGAGAGACAGGCAGACAGAGAGAAACAGATTTTTATTTCTTTATTTTTATTCATTGAAAGATAGAATATATTAAGTGGAATTTTAAAACTAACTCACAATTCCATTACTGTAACAGCTAATGTAACTTTATTTTTCTGTGTTCCTGGTTTCTGTTTCATACACATCTTTCAGGTAGTCATAATTGTATGTTCTTGTTTTGGTTTGTTTTTTTGCAGTACTGAGAACTGAACCCAAGGTACTACGCGTGCATCATTTCCAGCCCTTTTGCATGTTCATTTTGAGACAGAGGCTCACTAATTAACCCATCTGGCCTCAACTATGTAGTCCTCCTGCCTTGGCCTCCCAGCACAGCTGGGATTACAGGCATGTGCCATTGTGCCTGGCATCATCCAGTTTTAAGAAAATATATTTTATTGTGGCAAAACATGCACAAAGTAAACATCATAAAATAATGAGCACTTTTTTTTTTTTGTCTTTCTGACACAGGGTCTCACTATGCAGTTCAGGGTGGCCTTGAGCTCACTTTGTAGCCCAGGCTGGTTTCCAGCTTGTAACGATCCTCCTGCCTCAGCCTCCTGAGTGCTGGGATTATAGGTGTGCACCACCATGCCCGGCTCCCAGCCCAAGTATCTTTACTCAACCCCCAAAACACTGACCTGCGTCCCATCCACGTTGCTAGCTACTTGCCCCCACCCTCCCATTTTGAAACAAATCTCAGACATCACATCCTTCTGTGTGTAAATATTTCAGCAGTAACCATTAAATTTTTCATTCAGCTTTTTTCTCTTGTAGTCTAAGGAAGACAAAGACATAAATAATTCAGTTACAAATTTTTAAGTATCCCAGTGTTGGCAGTGAAAGTTGAGTTGGAGGAGTGTGAAAGAGCTACCGCTGGTAGACGACTGTATTATCAAAACTTTTATTTTTTTCCCTTTTTCTTTTTATGGTGGAGTGCAGTAGAAGCCAATGAGAAGCCCATAGGTTATTATATGCATAGTAATATAGCATGGATTGAGTCGAAGTATCTCTGGGCATGAAACATAGCCAGCAAGACAAATTTTACCTAATGGGCATAAATCCCAAGGCGCTTGTTAGACAATTTCTCCACTGTGAGAAATTTTAAAGGGTTTCACTATAAATCCCCTTGGATGTACTTTAAAGTTTCTATCTGACTGATTAGAGATTTCAAGGGGAAGAGATTACCGTCTCTTCTCATGACTTTATGCTGCAGGGTCTGGCTGCCCTTCAGGGAAGATCGGTATAGAGGCTCAGCTCCAAATAGACATTTGGCAAACAGAAGCCTTCTTTAGTCCCACATTTACGTAACAGGCAGTTGGCGCTCTGATAGAACAGTTCCCCAGCGTAGAGCGGGGGCGGGACTGTCCTTACTGGTCTTCTAACTCCCCTTTAAGACTATTATGTGCAATTCTGGGCACATGCACCACCTGTTACCCTGGCTCTATTCTGCAAGGTAGATTTTTATCAGACTAAATCTGCAAGGTGAAGAAACCAACACTCAAAGAGACCTACCCAGGACCAAACACTTAAATGTGGGAGGGCTGAGCTTAGAGCATCAGCTGGGGCTACTGTGATTGCACGCAACAGAAACCGGCTGAGTTCAGCTTAAAAAGGGGAGAACTCAAAGAATAGGAAACAGCTCACAGAATAAATGCGCAGCTGCGGGAGAAAACCAGAAGGGCGGGATGAGTCCATTCCATGGTCTGGAGAGAATGAATATCAATCCTTCTTTTTTTTATCCTGTCACTTGGCTCAAGATCTACAGCTCATGGAAAGAAATCCCTTACTGAAGTTGGGGTGCACAGGCCTGACGACTTCGCCTCAACATGGGGACAAATCTGTTGAGCCATTTTAGCTCCAGAGCTCCCTGTGGGGTGGGATGAGGCTGTTGGAGAGCTGCTTTGTGGCTCAGCTTTTCTCTGTATCCTCCCCTGATTGCCACTTCTCCCTTCCACAGGTATTGACTCGAAGAGGATTTTTTTAAAGGAAACATCCTGCGTACTAACCTCAGCTTGAGACTACAACTTCGAGAAGCCAAACTGTGACACTGCTCTTCCCACCCAGCAATTCTGCCTGACTCCAAAGTCCCATGTTGTTTCCCTTCAAAATATAATGATGCTTCATTGTGGCACTAAAAAATTATAGGAAAAAATGCATGTAACGTAAAACTGACCATTTTAATCAAGTTTAAATGTACAGTTCAGGGGCACTAAGTGCATTCACACTGCTGCCCAACTTCATCAGCGATTCATTCGTGGATTCTAATGACACCTATAGAATCATAGATCCACAAAATTGGAGCTGGAGACGAGACAGATAGTGACATGCTCGACTATGCAAATCTGACTAGCAAAGGCAGCAAACACAAAAATACAGAAACGGAAAGATGAATGGGGGGTGAGACAGGAAGAGAGAAACAGAGCAGGCAAGTTCCTCCTCCGTGGCTCCTGCCAAACAAGAGATGGAAACCTAGGGGCCCCTACAGAAACTTGTAGTTCTGCTGATGCAGGAGACAAACGGGAATCCCAACAAATTACCCGGACACGGACTTTAGGAGCAAAGAGCTGATTCAGTTTGTCAGCATCTCCACAGGGCACGTGCGTCCTCCTGAGAGCTCCAAATAGGGTCTTGCTTTCACTTTTACACCGTTCTTCCTCTATGAGCAGCCTAGCATTGGCGAGCTGTTGTCAGGCATGGTCACAGAAGCAGAAGTGAAGTGGTGGTTGTGGTGGGAACAGGAATTGGGGGGCGGGGAGTTCTGGCGGAATTTCCAAGTCTGATATGCTCCACTGACATTACAGTACAGCTGCACTTGTACAGAGCTAGGGTCATAGCCATCAATTTTCTCAGGGAGCTTCACTGTGCAGTTAACCCATAGTTGCCAGTTTTAGCTCTGGAGGTGGTTTCCCCAATCTCTCTGCTTCTCACAGACAGGTTCAGGGTAACTCAGATCTAATATTTGCATTTTGCTAGAACACAGAGACAAACACAGGCCAACTATTTTATGTGCTCTCAATGAAGAAACTGCAATTTGCCTTCATACTAGAAGAGAGCAAGGTAAGAAAAAGTGGCCACATCATGAGGACTCCCCAAGGGATTTTTCAAGGGTAATTCTTATCATACTCAGTTTTTACCTTATATCCTGACCTTTGAACCTCATGCAGGTAAGACACAACTCCCCCTGCATTTGCTTGCATTGCAGTAGGTCACCACTAACTCATTCCAAAAATCACACCATTAAAAAATGGTGGAGATACAGTGGAAGAGATGGGGATATAGCTCAGTGGCATAAGGGCCTGCCTGGCAAGCATAAGGTCCTGAGTTCAATTCCTGATACAAAAGAGAGAGAGAGAGAGAGATACGGTAGAAGAAAATCACACAGAAAGCTCTTCTTAGAGTATTTATGGGTGTCTCTGTTAGTAGGACTCTATAGCAGCACTGTCCTGTGGAAATATAATATGGGTCATAAGGGTAATTTTAAATTTTCTGAAAGCAACATTTTTTAAAAAGTAAAAAGAAGAAGGTTGGGTGTGGTGGCACATGCCTATAATCCCAGCACTCTGGCTGAGGCAGGAGCATCCCTGGGAGTTCAAGAGGTTAGTCTGGGCTGTATAGTTCAAGGCCAGCCCAGACTACATAGCAAGACCCTGTCTCAAAAAAAAAAAAACAACAAAATAAATACATAGTAAAAAAAACAACAGTCCAATTAATAACATTTTATAATTCTACAATATTCTAATTTTAACATGCGCTCAATATAACAATTATTGACATATTAAAAATTTTTCATGCTAAATGTGTTTTTGTACTCACAATGCATCTCATTTCCAAAAGACCACATTTCAAGTTCTCAAAGATCACATGTGTCTTATGTGGCAGGCCAAGTCTGGGACATACCTTCAGGTAACAGAGACCTGTCATTTCTCTGGAAAGTTTGGTCTAACAGAGTAACGTTGGAGAAAATGCAGAAATACGTAGTTCCATATACAAACTCACCTGCCAGACATCGGGAAGGCTCCCATGAATCCTAGAATTAAACATGGGCAATTCTATTGGCAGAGAACACAGACCCAAACGAAACCCTACAACTTAACCTTAGCAGAAGGAAGCTGTGTCTCCGGGACAGAATGGGAATCAATAGTTAGCAGTTCCCAGGAAGCAGGGAAGCAGTACAGCTTCACAAGGATGATTCGCCGTGCATTCCAATCAGGCCCGCGTGCTATATAGACAAGCGGTCTCTTTTTCAAGCCTCACTGCTTTCCATTCCGGAGGAGGGAGTAGCCACAGCTCTTGGAAAAGGCATAAGAAAATCACCCAGGAATTGAACTGCCGATTTAATTTAAAACAACAAACTACTTGTTACAAAAACACAAAGGAATGGAAGTAAGTGCCCGATTTTTACCACTTTGAAACAAAATTGAAATAAGGAACCGAAAGTGGCTTTGTTAAAAATGAGACAGATTTTAAAACTATGAACTCCATTCTACTAATTCTGTGCTTACATCCTGCCAAATAAAATAAAGGACTAATTTATTCACATATCCTTAAGCAGACTCCAAATGCTGTGGGTGGCGCACACACGCGCACGCGCACGCGCACACACACACATTTTGTACCTCAGAAATCGTGAGCTCAAGATTCAACTTAAAAAACTCTTCCATAATTGGTCAAGTTTCAGAGCCTCAGCCGAAACAAATTATGAAGCTGACCTGTTAACAGCTTCTTTAAAATCCACAGCGCAGGGAAACAGACCTACCTCAGACAAGCACAAAGAAAAAAACTTACAAACCACATGAGGAAGTAAATCACTAAGACAGAAATGGTACAGGCAAAGCTGAAACAAACAGGAAAACTCATACCCCTAGAACTCAAGATAACAGAACAATCTAACAAGATTTTTAAAAATGTTCAAGAAATAGATGCTGTTAGGATGAAGATAGTACATTATATTTTTTAAGTACCAAACAGTAAAAGCACCCATCAGATATTTCAGAGACAAAAAATACATTCATTGTGAAAAATGTTTAGTGGATAAATAACACAGTACATTAATAGCTGAAGAGAAATTAACAGATGTGAAGCTGAATATATAAAGAAATCGTGCAAAATGAGCCAGGTATGGTGGTAACCCCAGCACTGGGGAGGCTGAGACAGAAGGATTTTGAGTTTGAGACTCATCAAACTGCTTAATGAGGTAGTATCTTAACTGAGAGAAAGGAAAGAGAGAGAGAGAGTACTGTACAAACATATAAAAATAGATTTCCAGGCCTAGTGGGCGACACCTATAGTCCCAGGTACTCTGGAGGCTAAGGCAAAAGGATCACTTGAGACCATCAGTTGGAGACCAGGCTAAGTAACACACAGGGCTGGGGATATAGCTCAGTGGAATAAGTGCCTGCCTAGCAAGCGCAGGGTCCTGAGTTCGATCTCCAGTACCGCCAAAAAAAACAAAACAAAAACAAAGAAACCATTCAGGCTAAGTAACACAGCAAGACCCTGTCTCTCAAAAAAAAAAAAAAAAATCAGGAACATGGAGGATAAAATGAGAAGATCACATATCTCCAGCAGGAGTTACAAATGAAGAAAATGCGGAGAAATAATGAGTGAAATTTTGGAGATTTCATTTTTAATGTACTCATCCAACAGGAAAAAGAGCAACATGCCTTCACATAGACACAGTGGAGTAAAGTTGTAGAACATCAAAGAGAAGAATCTTAAAACTAGCAGAGAGATAATACAGGTACAGGGTGTGACTACTCCCTCTTTCCCTGAAAATAAGACCTAGCTGGAAAATAATTAGCCTTGAAAATTAGAGCTCAAATGTGCCAATCCCATTGGGGCCCATCCTTGATAGCGTTTTTGATCTGTAGTTTCCAAGGTTGATTATTCTCCAATTAGGTCTTGTTTTGGGGAAAACATGGTACCAGACTTTTAATAAGCTTTTCATGAGCGCCAGTAGGTGTCAGAAGACTGGACCAACATCGCCAAAGTGTAAGGTATGATGGCCTAGAAAATCAGGGTCTTCCACACTCTCAAGAAAGATATGTCCTGACAGGGAAAGACTGAGTTCACTTTTACAAGTCCTTGCTAAAAGAGCTATTAAAAGATACACTCAGGATGAAAGAAATTGAACGCTGAAGGTCCAAAGCAACTCTCAGCAGAGCAACTAGTAAACATACTAGTAAATGAGCAGGTAGCTGAAAAAAGCGATAACCAGCTGGCAGCACACCAGGATTAATTTTTTTTAAAAGAAGATGCAAACATTCTTACAAATGCAAGTAGTTATAAAAATTATCCCATGGTGCAAAAAGTTATCAATACCTAATAAATGAAGAAAAGTCACTGTAGGTAAAGCTTTAACAAAACTTTAGTCAAGTCACTAGCGATCTCTCATCTCTAGCCCTGCTTCCAAAGACTTTTAATTTTAGAAGAATTAAAGGAATTAATAGCAGTTGAGTGCATTCCTAGCATGTGAAATTCAGTCTCCAGCACAAAGGAATCAGCAGCTTAATTTAATTGTTTTGGAAACAGGGTCTTGCTGTGTAGTTCAGGCTGGATTTGAGTTCACTATGTAGCCCAGACTGGCCTCAAACTTGCAGTAATCCTGCTGCCTCAGCCTCCCGAGTGCTGGGATTACAGGCATGTGCACCATGCCTGGCAGCAGTTTGATTTTAAAGGCCTAAATTTTACTACATAGTGAGCTCAAGGCCAACCTGAATTACACTGTGAGAACTTGTCTCAAAAAAAAAAAAAGCCTAAATTTTTAAACATCATTTTGAATCCTGTACAAAGCATATTACCCACGCTATTTAGTTACAACCCTAACATTTTTAGGAGATAATTTCTTTCTACTCCCAGATCAGGTTTGACACTTAATTACATCAGGTTTTACTCTAAATTTCACACAGATACCAGAGCTAGGTAGCAACGCTAGTAACCTCAATAACATTGACTCAAAAAGATAGTGGGTTTTTTTGGTGATTTTAAGAGCCCTAAAAACAGGAATAAGTTGCTGAAACTACTGTCTCCTATGGAATGTGATATTCTCTATTTTCCAATATTAACAGTGAAGATTTTTCTTCACCACAGTTCAGGAGGATAAGATTTCAGGGACATCGGTACTTTCCAACATGAGGTAGGTATAAAAAGATTTTTACTAATGATTTTAACTAGATTTGCCTTTGAAGTTACTGATATTCAAGTGTACAGGCTTTCCTCGCTTAATGACTGAGTTACATCCCCAAGACCGGGTAGGTAAATCAATTAGCCCCTAAACGAGGAATTGTATATATTGTAGTATATACATTGCAATATTCAAAACAGAGAAATGGTCAAAGGAAGTGCCAGCTTGGTGACTTGCTTTATGTGTGTGTAACTCTTACATGCAATATAGTAACAACAGCATATATGCAGTATAATAACAATATCAAACTACAGTACTGAGCTGGGCATGGTGGCACACGCCTGTAATCCCAGCACGCGGGAGGCTGAGGCAGGAGGATCATTGTGAGTTCAAGACCAGCCTGGGCTACAAAGTGAGCTGAAGCCCAGCCTGAACTGCAAAGCAAGACCCTGTCTCAAAAAAAAAAAAAAAACAAAAAAGCACAAACAAACTACAGTACTGGACAGACAATCAGCAAAAACTACAGTGCTGTATAAATGAGGTGTGCTGCACAAAGAAGACTTTTAGGCTGTACCAATAAGATATACAGAACTGTACAAAAAAGGGAGGAATGGGAAGTCCAAACAGTAAGCCTCGGCTCTAAATCTAAACAGTACCTCAGTCATAAATCCAAACAGTTGTTAAACAAATGAGTTATTAAATGAGGAATATCTGCATTAAAATCAACTTCTGTGTACCTGTCTCTGCAAAACTCCAGGAACTGTGTTTGAATGTTTAATGTATATATATATGGCATATACAAAACACACACACACATACACATATATGTTTCTTTTCTTATTTGTTTTTTTTTTGAGAGAGAGGGTCTTGCTATGTAGCCCAGGCTGGCCTCGAACTTCCAGGGATCCTCCTGCATCAGCCTCCCAGGTGCTGGGATTACAGGCGTGTGCCACCACATCTGGCATGGATACGTTTCTTTGTGCAACTCTATGTCTCTGTCTGAAGCAACTAACATTTTCCTTCTTGGTTCTGCCTTTGGTTTCTGCCTTTCATTTCCTTGCATTTTACTTTTTCTTCTCGTTTCTTTGTTTTCTTGTCCTTCTATTTCTTTCCCTTAACTCCCAATATTGAAACATACTTGCAAATCATTTGTTTGGAGAGCCATGTGGAGGAAAGAGCGCCTACTTCCACTCAACCAGACCGGATGCCCGTCCCAGTTCCGGCTCCCAGCACTGCGGTCTCTGAGAGCTAGCATCTCCCCTCAGCTCCTGTCTCCTCGTCTGCGCAGTGGGCACATGACGTCTATCTCAGGGCTACTATCAGGATTACCTGAGGTGAGGCACGTGAAGTGGCCAGCACAGAGTGTGTGTCCAGTAAAGCTGGGGACAGCCAGACGAGCCTTCTGTTTTACGGGGTTCACAAACACACCGGGGAATTGAAACGGGCTCAAAAAATGACTTTAAGGCTATACAATTAAGGCAACACGCCAGGAGATTGGAGGATGCAAAGCCTGCTCAGCCTCCAAAGACTGTGTGGCCAGCAGAGATACCAAGAGACAAAGCTGGGGAAAAAAAAAAAAAAAAACCCTAAAAACAAAAAAAAACCAAGATCATTAGCTCACTGAGGTAGGGAAAATCTGCACTGCTCCAAAACCTAGTTAGTAACTTTACTAGAGAAGGGGCAAATTTCAGGTGACAAAGGGCAAAATGCATGCGTGGGAGGGTCACTAAAGTAACCTCTAGTTACCTTTACTGTATGTAAAAAAGAACACAGGCACAGGTGACGATGCTGAGACTGCGTCTCTGCCTCACCTTTGGGTGGCATAAATGCCCTACGCAAACCCAGGTGCAGCAGCACAAGCCTTAAATTCCAGCCAGTTGGGAGTCTGAGTCAGGCAGATAGCAAGTTCGAGGCCAGCCTGGGCAATGTAGTAAGAGTCACAGCTTGAAATTAAAAGAGGAGAGGACTTGGATGTACGTGTGGATCAATGGTGGAGAACTTCCCTAGCATGACCAAGCCCGGGTTCAAACCCAGGTATCACAGTGGGGGGGACCTATACCCTTTGCTCTTTGTTTGGGGTCAGCTGGGACTCCTGTCCCCCACTGCTTTCCCCCTTGTGCCTAAGCAGGAGACTAAAAGCCTTGTTCCTGTCCCAAGGTGCTGCTTTCCTCCAGATAGCACAAGAAGCCGCAAGTTGGGAACAATCACCGATTCCCCTTATTCCAACAGGGTTTGACAGTTTTTGTTCTTAATTTCAAAAGCAACTAAGTAGGATCTTTTGTATTTCTCTCAAAAAATGCCTTAGATTGAGCAGATCTTAATAGTTTTCTTCCATTATTTGTGGGGTTTTTAAAAATGAGAAACCGAAGCCGGGTGTGGTGGCGCACGCCTGTAACTCCAGTACTCAGGAGGCTGAGGCAGGAGGCTCATTGTGAGTTCAAGACCAGCCTGGGCTACAAAGTGAGCTCAAGTTCAGCCCAAACTGCATAGTGAGACCCTTTCTCAAAAAGACAAAAACAAAACAAAAAATAAAAAACCGTTTCCTGTCCACAGTCTGTGTTCCACTGAACATTAATCAGTATCCTGCTGGACGTTTACATGGGAAATGCCGTTCACAATAGCGTCTCACAGATCCATGGAGCCCGCCAGCCCATCAAAGGCAACTCGATAGGCTAAAGGCAATGTTTCCATCCTTAGCAGACCACGCCCATTTTTCATGCAACACCTACTAACATCTTTTACAATAATTTCCTTTGGAAAATGCTCATCTACAGAGATACACTTCTGTGCACTTAAAGCGATTTTCCGTACATATGACTTTTTCAACCCAGAGAAAAGAGCCATATCATATGTGAAAGAGTGAAGAATTCTATTTGGTGTTTTGGTTTGTGTCGGTTTTGATTGTTTTGTTCTGTTTTTAAAATGTGGTAATCAAAGGTCACCAGTTGAGAGAATCGAAAATAAAACAAAACGAATCCTTTGGCCCCAAGAAACTCATTCTTCTGTGTGTCTAAAGACCCAGGCTCCCAGGATCCCAGAGCCTGTGCACTTCATTCCTGCCTCTCTTGGGTGATAAGCTTCAGTGTGGCAGAAACAACAGGTGACAATCAGGCCCAAACAGGCTTTGTAGATCAGTAACGGTGACATCTCTGGGGCAAGGTTTAAAGCAACTCTTAGGATTACAGGTAATGAGTGACTGAGTATTTGGTCATTTCTCTGTGTATTTGTGTGCCTATGCATTTACTTAAAAATATTTCACGCCTGGCATGGTGGTGCACGCCTGTAATCCCAGCACTTGGGAGGCTGAGGCAGGAGGCTTGCTGCGAGTTCGAGACCAGCCTGAGCTACAAAGTGAGCTCGAGGCCAGCCTGAACTGCATAGCGAGACCCTGCCTCAAAAAGACAAATATGTGTGTGTGTGTGTGTGTGTGTGTGTGTGTGTGTATATATTTCGCCATATCCACGATGTCCACAATAGTATGGGTATGGGGATTTCCCTATATCAGAAAGCCACAGCGTCTAATTCCTGGGACTTCTTGAGGCTGCTCTGTATGCTGTGCAGCGCCCTGGCGGCTGAGAGTTTGTGCAGTAGTGCTTCTGTCTGGGGCAGTGAGGCAGGGTGACAGAGGAGTCTCCCATGCTTTTACATACCGCTTTTTTTTTTTCAAGAGCATAAGTTAGCAAGACATGGTGGAGAATGGCTGTAATCTCAGCACCGGGGGAGGCTGAGCCAGGAGTACTGCAAGTTTGAGATCCACTTGGGCAATTTACTGTCTCAAAGTTAAAAAAAAGGGGGGGGATTGGGGAAGAAGCTCAGTGATACATTCCCTCGAGGGTCCCTCCCAAGGATAGCAAATAAATAAATAAAGGACTACTGATCACTTTTGTAAAAAAATAAAGCTATTTTTTAAAGGACAAGGTAGACAACCGTGTCATTATATGGTAAGAACTGAGGCAGGTTTACTGGGCCTAGCAACATAAGGAGGGAGTGACTAATCAAGAACAGCATGGGTAGCCTGGCCTTGTGGTGCCTGTAGTCCCAGAATCCTGGAGGGATGAGGCAGGAAGATCACAAGTTGTATCCCGGCCCGGGAAAGTTAGCAACTTAGACCCTGTCTCAAAAATAAAACCAAAACCAAAACCAAAACAACACAAAAGAGAGGGGCGCTGAGGCTGTAGCTCTGTGCAAAGTCGCCCCTGGCTCTATCCCCAGCACCGTTGGAGGAGGGGGGAGACTACTACGCATGCGTAGTGGCACCAAGTGTAGCTTTAAGAGTGAAGAGGAAGCCTGAAAGTGGCGAGAGTGAATTTGGACAACTATTTCTAGAAATTTAGATATGAAGAGAAGGCGTGAGATAAAGCCACAAGTGACTGCAGGGAGGAATAAGGAGGCAGGGAGAGGTATTTAAAGTTTCATGTTCTTGGCTAAAATCGAAAAGCAGCCGGTACCTAAGATATGGATGATTCAGGAGGGTGGGGATGCTCTGTGCAGGGAATTGAACAGAAAAAAGAAGCAGACTGCGGGGGAAGAAGTTAGCTCCAAAAAGAAGGACAATGTTGTAGCTGGAGGGAAGGAGGTGAGTCCACGCCACTGCTTGGCCGGTGGTAACAGAGAAGACAGTGGCGATGCGCAGCGGGGGCTCTGGTCAGGATTTCTGGGAGTTAGCAGCGCTGAACTGATGGACTCACAACTCTGACCTGGAATGGAAAAGCTATGAAGGAAATTTGCGTTATCTCGATTGTGGTGGTTTCGTTCCTATGTATAAAACCCATCAAATTGTACAGGTTAATAGTGCAATTTGTTGTACATCGATTATACTCCGATAAAACTAGGTTGTGCTTTCCGGTGGATTTAACCACATGCCTCGGTCAACAGGGGGCGCTGTTGTGCACAGCAAGATGAAATTATTTTCCCACCTGCATTTTAATTCTAAGGCTGTTCTGGTTTTCCTGAGTTTTCCTCAGATGACAGAGCTCTTCTTTACAAGCATTCGAAAAAGCCAATTAAATAACTCTTAATAACTTAAAGCCAATTAAATAGCTCTTTGCTCCCACATGCAGTTTTGAAGACTTTCCTGCAGCCTGGAGCAGTAGAAGGCCTGGCCCTGACCACTGCATGAGATAGCTGCCTCCTCTGTTGGCTCCTCTGTGTAACGCTTTGGACAATCAGTTTCTTTTCTCTTACGTCTCTGTTGCCTCCTTTGCAAAAATCAAATCAATAGTCTTTGCTTTGCCTTCTTCTCAGAGTAAAAAATAAAAAAATCGAATAAAAACACTGAAAAAGTAAAAGGAGCTGTGATGTGAGATCTCAATGCAAATACAACAGTTTGGCAGGAAAGCGATAACCTCGGAGTCCTGGGTTTGTGCAAAGGGTACACAGCCCACCAGCCCCAGATACTTGTAGCCAGTTCTGTAAGTAGAGCACACTGCTAAATCACACTAACCACACAAGGTCCCTTTCACTTTACCTAGCCTAACACCTCCATACGGTAGACATTATGGACCCCTGTTACAGCTGCATAACAAAGCTATAGAGAATTAAGTGTCTTCTCTTAATGTTATAAGCAGGTAGCACAGAAGAGCTGGGATTTGAACCCAGGACTCCAACATCAATATCTGTCTCCTGTGTTTCTCTATCTTTAAAAACACTGATATCTGGCCAGGAATGTAGCTCAGCGGCACAAACGCCTGCCTGGCAAGTGCAAGGTCCTGAGTTCAATTCCTGGTACCAAAATAAAGAACAAAAATCCACACTTGATATCTCTAATACATAGTCACTAAAAGGAAGTAAGCTGTGTTAGGTACATGTACTAACTACCTATGAAGAATGTATTCATTCATTACTGCAACCACACACTAATAAGCATTAAACATTTTTATATGAATACATTTAAATTAATTAAGATGAAATTAAGATCCCGTCATGGTGGTACATACCTATAATCTTAGCTACTATAGAGCCTGGAACAGAAAGGCGGAAAGTTTGAAGGCAGCCTGGGCAACTTAGCAAGACCCTGTCCCAAGATTTTAGAAGAGAGAACTAGGGACATAGCTCAGTGGTACAGCACCCCTAGTTTCCATCTCAAGCACCAAAAATAAAGAATAAATTAAACAGAAAAGTGTCCTCATTTCAAGAGCCATGCATGGCTGCCATCTCAGGCAGTGGAGGTATGGAACATTGCCATCACTGTGGAAATCTCCAATGGACAGTGCTACAAGCACATTACTGTGTGCGTCAGGAAGATGTAGTCAGACAGAAGAAACATCGACTTTCGCTCACGCTGTCCTTTTTTATCTCTGTGCCCTTCTTCTGAATGCTCCCTTCACTCTTCCACCTCAATGCATGTGCCGAGCTGGCTCACTGGCTCCTCAGGGCGCCCGGCGCACAAGGCAGACTCCGGGATTCTGATGACAAAGACAGGTGCTGGCACTTGGCCCGAGCCCACAAGGCAGCAGCTCCCAGGCAGTCTGCAGAGACAGCTCCAGGGTGGGAAGCGAACACCCTCTTTCCTCACATCTGCTGTGTGTTCACCAGATCTGTCAGGAGTAGGGACAGAAAGGGAAAAGGGAGAAAGGGAGATGCAGTGAGGGGACGAGAAGGATGAGGCTAGTGATGTCATAACTTGGGGGATGAATTGTTTTCCTCTGGGTCTTCTGGGTACAAAGGTTCATCCCCTGAAAGCGGGATGGAGAGACACTTCCTTTGCCATTCCTACCACGGAAGAGGTTGAGTCATCACAGAAAGCACTCACCAAATATGAATTTATATGATCCCGGCTCAAGCAACATGATAAAACTATGTGTTCCTGAAGATGGAAATCCCAGCAAGTGTTGGAATCAGGTGTTACCTAAAAAACAACAACAACAAAAGGCATGGATGAGCTTCTCTTTTCCATGCCTACTTCCTCGTGCTGTGCTGTCCTGAGCCGGTAGAAGCCCCCTCTTGGACACAGCTGTGGGTTCAGTATGGTTTGTCCCCACCAACACTCAAGTGGAGGCCTCATCCCCAGGGTAACAGGATAACAGAGGCGAGAGGCTGTGAGCCTTTCAGAGGGGACTAGGTCACTGAGAGGGAGAGAGGCCTTCACCCCAAGGGTGAGTTCTCCCTTTTGTGTGACTGGGTTGGCTGTCATGACAGCAGGTAGTTACAAAGTGACCAGTCCCTTTCCCCCCTCTCCATTCCACATGCCCCCACCTGCCACTTGCGCACATGCTCCTGCCATGGGATGCCATCTGTCATGACATGGCGGGGAGAGGTCCTCACAAGATGTGATAGCTCAACCTTTTCTTGTTCATTTCTTTGTTTTGTTTTTGAGACAGGGTCTCACTATGTCCAGGCTGGCGTCGAGCTCACTGTGTACCCAGCATGGCCTCAAACCTGTGGTGATCCTCCTGCCTCAGCTTCTGGAGTGCTGGGATTACAGGTGTGCACCATCATGCCTGTCTCTATTTTAAAAATAGAGATAACAATCACTTCTTGGCCTTTTGGCTAAGATCAAGTGTGAAAATAGAGAATACAAATACAAACACGTTATTTTAAAAAGCAAACACCAAAGATTGGAGTAAATCCAGAAGGTGTAAATCTTCCATTTTGGATAATTCAGTGAAGGACCTATACATGTTTGTACTATCTCTGTAAAGAAAAATGAATTCTAAAAAATTAACCTGGTTTTCAGCATTTCAAATTTCACTATCCTATAAAAACCTAGAGAGATCAACACTACCCAATAGTTTCAAAAGATAAGCTAAAGATTCTTTCATGTAACCAGCTTTACCAATGTTTGGCCAGGGCTGTCTAATATACACACAAGGAAAACATACCCATTCTATAATTCCTTACCAAAGAACAAGTAAGGAGGGGAGATATAGAAGGGGAAAAAGTTGAAAAGCTCTTCTTTTCAGTAACTCTCACTTCAGAATCATAAAAAAAAACAATTATTCTCCTGTCTCCAGAATTGTCAGCTAAGTAAGTCTTTTTTTTCTTTCTAAACTACCCAATCTCCTGTATTCTGCTATAATAAAATGAAATTTTGCTTTGTTATGCCAATGGAACTGTTATTTGAGAGTCCAGGGAACTTTTGGTGCTCGTGTATGTGTGTGTGTGTGTGTGTGTGTGTGTGTGTGTGTGCGCGCGCGCGCATGCCTGCATGTGTTACTGGGGATTAAACCCAGACTTTCACATTGAGTTAAATCCCCAGCCTTTAAAAAAAATAATTATTTTGACACAGCGTCTTGCTAAGTTGCCCAAGGTGGGCTGAAACTGCCACCTTCCTGTCTCAGCCTCCCAGAGTGCTGAGATGACAGGTGGGCACCACCATGGTCAGCGCTTTTGGCATTCCTTCTGCCACCTACGCAAGCAACTGCCCACCCAATCTTAACAATTTCACCTGCATTGCTTTTCTGGCTAAGTTTCTCCAGCTCTTTGAGTAATTCAGGAAGTACATTTTCAGAACATTATAAAACACTCCTGATGTAACTTGCGGGTGTCCTTTGGCAAGGCCCTGCTTCACTCACATGAGGATTATTTTTAAAATATTGCCTCTGGATTCCTGGGTTTCAGTCTGAAATTTCTGTAGCTGCTTCAGCACTTCCTTCCCAGGGGGAGAGAACCTGTGGCCTTGCTCCAAACAACACTGTACGTCTTCCCTTGAGGATCCAGATTTGTTTTGGTTTTCTACAACTGAGCTGTCACTCTCTGGAGTGCTGAGAGCAGGGCCCGCAGGGAGGGAAGCAGAAATGTGCCCCCGTGGCACCATACGCGGGCCACCGAGCCTGGAAACCACCCAGAGGGACAGCCGGGCAGAGACTGACAGGCCACCCTGGGACTCCTGGTTTCACCCTGTGGGGACACAGCAACCCTGGAAACTGGTACTTTCTCAGGGGCCTGGCAATTTGCTGTTGTCCCAGTGACTCACAGGACGATTTTCTAGGCTTTTAAACTGGGTCAACAGCTTTGTTTGTTCAGATTGCTCCCCTGGGAGGCCACTCCAGGAAAACGGGCTGAATGGGATGTTTGGCTAGATAATTCTTTTTACTGGCTTTCGGCCCGAGGAAATATTACCAGCATTCAGACCAGGAGTTAGGAGAACTGAAAGCTGCCCAGCATCCAGGCTAACTCAAGAAACATCAGTGTTACTAGTTGAGTGTCAACCACCTGCTTGCTAATAGAACTTTCTCCATCGGAAAATGGAAGAGATGACTTGGGAAGGCCCTAAACCAACCTGACCACTGCTGGTAGCTAAGAAAGAGCAACAAGTTTGTGCTACCAAAGTGGTCCAGATTCCAAGCCTTCCTTAACTCTGTGCGTGAAAAAAATGAGGAAAAAAAAATTCTTATTTTTTAAGTGGTAGAGTCAGCTTGGGTCAATATTTCTCAAATTTGAGAGTTTATAGACCTCCAAACCATATCTGGAGACTTGCAGACTCCAGTTTTTATAACTTTGAATTAAAAGCTTGTCAAAGCAGCATTATTTATAATGGCCAGAAAGTGGACCCAAACCAAATGTCCATCAGCTGATGAATGGGCCAACAAGGGAATACAAAAGGAAATATTCAGCCATGAACGGGCCAGGGATATAGCTCAGCAGTAGAAGCACTTGCCTGTGTCTCGAAAAAGACTTTTGTAGGACTAAGCATTGAGGCAGTTTCTAAATATCATTTACCTGGGTGCCAGGCGAGCTCATCTCCCATAAAAGCATTTTCATGCTGTGCCCACTAGGTGTCTTATTATTTTGCAAGAAAACAAAAAAGCATAATTTTCCCACCTATGTTGCCAGCCGTCTGTGGTATAAACATTTGACTCAACTATCAGCTCATTCTCATAACTGTTGTGTGAAATGCCAGTGGTTGATTCTCATTCCAGAAGAAGTCAGGAAAGAAGATGTCTTTCTTGGATGATTTCTCCTTTGTGTAATTCGTGTACCTGCCAACAGTCCTCTTAAGAAAGCCAGGATGAGGAGGAGGCTGTGGGAATCCTTCTGCAGCATTAGCGCTAAGACATTAAAAGCAACAGCGCTGCATCCCCTCAGCCCCTGGTTTCCTGGCTGTTTAGCTGTGTCTGCATACGAACTGACCTCCCCAAAGCCCACCACACTGTCTGTGAGCATACGTACAAGGTGTTCTTCCCTATACGTACGGAGTCATTTTCATCATAGTGACCAATGGATAGAATAAAAGATGCAAAAACAACCCAGAGCATGTTCAGCCACCCAATTTTTGACCAAAGGGCTGGAGAAAAGAGAGTCTCTTAAACAAGCAGTGTTGGGAAAACTGGTTACCCATGTGCTGAAGAACGAATCTAGACCCATGTATCTCACCTTATACTAAAACCAGATAAAAAGGGATCAAAGACCTAGATATAAAAACAGAAACACTGAGTCTGCTGGAAGAAAATATTGGTAAAACTCTTGTACACGTCGGCATAGGCAAAGACTTCCTGAGTAGAACCCCCCAATTGTCAAGACACAATCCAAGAATCAACAAATGGGATTATATCAAATTAAAAGGCTTCTGCACAGGAAAGGAAACAAACAACAGAGCGAAGAGACAAACTACAGAATGAGAAAAACTTTTAGCTATTCCTCAGACAGAGGGACTAATGTCTAGAATATATAATGACCTCAAAAAACTTAGGCCTTAAAAAATAAAAGATCAATTAAAAAATGGGCAATTGAAATGAACAGATACTTTTCAGAAGACATTCAAATGGCTAATAAATACATAAAAAAATGTTCAGCATCTTCGACCATTAGAGTAAATGCAAATCGAAAGGACACTGAGATTCTGCCTTACTCAGTAAGAATGGCTCTCGATACTCAAAGAACAAATACCGGCAAAGGTGTGGGGTTAAAGGAACCCTTCAACGTTGTTGGTGGGAGTGTAAACTAGTACAACCACTATGGAAATCAGTATGGAGATTCCTCGAAACATCAGAAATGGAAATTTCATTTGACCCAGCTATACCTCTTCTGGGTATGCTCTGGAAAGAGTGAAGGTCTTCATGTCACACCCACACTCACAATAGCTAAGTCACAGAAACAGCCTATGCGCCCATCAACAGATGAACGATAAAGAAAACACAGTGCGTATACACAGCAGAGTACTACTCAGCCATAAAGGAGAAAAACTTTGAGTCCTTTGTAGAAAATGGATGAACCTTGAGACCACAATACCCAGTCAAATAAAACAGACACAAGTGAAGTATTTCATATTTTTAAAATATGAGAGACCCAAAATATAAAGAGCAAAATAAAAGAGAAACAGGGTGGCAGGAAACAGGGTGGTTGATTTTGAGAAGATGGGATGGAGATCTGGGGGAGAGAGGAGGGAGAAGGAGGCTGAGGCAAAAGGGAAGCAAGAATGATCAGGGTGAGGTGTTTATGTACCTGCTCCCAAGATGAAGGTGAATATTATTATGTGTCACAATCATACTAGTGAAAAGGAGTCATTTTACAATGCAGTTGGGATCTCTTTCTTTCTTTCTTTCTTTCTTTCTTTCTTTCTTTCTTTCTTTCTTTCTTTCCTTCCTTCCTTCCTTCCTTCCTTCCTGTACTGGAGAATGAATCCAGGGTCTTTGCGCTGATCTGCTCTCCAGCCCCCCCCCCCTTTTTGAGACAGGATCTTTTTAAATTGCCCAGGTGGGATTCAATCTTGGATCTTCCTGCCTCAGCCTCAAGAATGCTGGAATTATAGACCTGTACCAACATGTCAACTTGCGGGGTCTCCTTTCTTGTTTTTTTTTGTTTGTTTGTTTATTTTTTGTTTTTTGAGACAGCGATCTCAAAGTTTAAGCCTAGCCTTGAACTTGCTTATGTAGCCCAGGCTAGACTTGAGCTCAGGCTAACCTCTTGCCTCAACCTCCCAAATCCTGAGATTACAGGCCTGTGCCACCACACCCCACTTCAGGATCTTTTCTTGCACTGTAAATTTCAAATTTAGAAACAATACTCAACTGCTTATCTGAATATTTTCTCCAGGGTCATGCATGGCTTTTCTTTAGATGGCCTGTGGCTCAACCCTGTGCCTAAGAATGACAGCAGAGAGGAAGGCAACAACTGACAGAGAGGAAACCGAATGCCTTAAAAAATTGCAAGTTTCTGAGCCCATTTCGCCAGGCTTTCATACTCTACGGCTGACTGTGTGCATCCGCTGACAGCACCTTTCTGCGATGCAATTTGGCAGCATCTACCAAGAATGTATACTCAAACGTATTTTAGCATTTTCCACTTTTGGGCTGGGAATGTGGGTCAGCGGCAGGTCACTTGCCTAGCATGCACCAGGCCCCAGGGAGGTCCCCAGTCCTGCAAAGCAAAAACATCAAAAGGCACACTTGTGCTCTTTCACCCTGTGCACGTCAGGATCCCAGAAGGAAAGGGATTTTTACCCAGGATGGTGAAATGAAGAGACTTTCATAAAGGTACTATTTAAAGAGGAAAACTGGGCTAAGGGAGGGAGCAAGGTAAGCTGAAGCACCTAGAAGAGACAGCAGTAGGAAACCTCATCACTCCTGAGGTTAAAAGGGTGCAAAGAGGAAAGCGTTTCATAGAATCCAGTAAGACTCAGAACAACAGAGAGAGGAGCTCTGAGAACGCAGCCTCAGCTGCGGGAGCAGAGGGGCCTCAGCCACTGCCCCGAAGCAGGAAGAGTGGCAGAAACGACCAGACTCTTCTCCCCGCCCAGCCCAGCGATGGAAACCCGAGGAAGCCTAGGAGCAGCGGCTCTCTCAAAGTGTGAGCTACAAAGGCACCGTGGAAACGAAGGGAGGCAGAGGGCAGGGGGAGGAATGCAAAACGAACACCACAATCCTATAATCTCATTCCCAAGAATACATCCGAGGGACATAAGCAGAGGTGAGACAGGATGATATGTAAAGATACTCTCCATAGATTTAAGAACAACAGTGAAAAAAAGACAGAAAACAAGCTACATTTCCTATAATAGGTAAATCATGATGTAGTCAAATTTTGGAACATCATTCTGCTGTAATAAACATGTCTGAAGAATCTGATATGCAGAAATGCTTCAGTGAAATGTTAATTGAAAAAAGACACAAAACTGTACGCAGAGTATTAATTCAGTTCTGTGAAAAACGTATAGGCAAAGGGAAAAATACCTAAAAATGTGCACTATTTTTGATGATGGGATTATTCTTTTTTCTGTTTAAGTTTCAATATTTTTCTTTTTTTTCCTACATTAAGTATATGATATTTTTGTGGTAAGGGGAGAAAAGGCCATCTCACTAGAATGGATTCTGGTCAGTGTAACATATTAATAAAGATATAACAATTGGTCAAGTAAATTAAAACCAGTGATATGAAAGATGAACCTTTGTCTGTCTCTACTTGCTGTCCAGACAAAAGGGAAAGAAAAGCCAGTCAATTTCTGCTTAATATCAAATATCCAGCATTTTTAGATGATTTTGGTTGTGAATTCCATTTTTTACTCTTTACTTGCATGACACACAGGGTATCGATTCAGCTTTAGTTGGATACCCTTTTCTTGTGTCTCTAGAAAGTCCAAGAAATTTCTATCACCTGAAAGATTTTCCTCACTGAAATTCTCTTTTAGATTTTATAGTTTAGTGTATAGATTTTTCTGTTTCTTTTCTTTCTTCAAGGTACTGGAGATTGAACCCCGGACTTTCACACGGAGCTACATCCTCTACCCTACCTCCTCCCCGACCTTTAAAAAAACATTAATTTTATTGTGCATTTTAGACACACATAATGATCACATTCGTTAGAGGAAGTTTGCACGGGTACACAATATTTCTTGTTTCTTTTTTCCCCAAACTCCCTATCCTCCCCTCAATCCTTCTTCTCCTTATTTACAAAAGCTTTATTTCCACTGTTTTCCTTTTATTCTCTTTTTCTTTTCCCTTCCTTCCTTTTCCCCTCTCCCATGCCTTGTTCACCTTCCCACTTAATCTGCTAAGTTGCTAAGCTGCCCAGGCGGGGCTCTAATTTGCAATCTTCCTGCCTCAGTCTCCCAGAGTGCTGGGTAATTTATAGGCACGCACCACCACCACACTCCATTCAGTAGCACTGAAGTCTAACCATGTATATTTTATGAAATAGTCAAGCAACACACAAGTACATTCTTGTTTTAAAGTTTCAAACAATTTAGAGCATGCGAAAGTCTGCCTTGGCCACTTACTCCGCTGGTTTCCTTCCCCTGGGTAATCTCTCTTCAGTTGGTGTAACTTACAAGATAGTTGCATGTTATTTACATGCGTACCTATGTATATAGAACTATATCATTTTACTTTAATTTTAAGTGGTGTTATATTGTCCATATTGTTTGCAACTTGGCATTTTTCTCATGTCAAAACTATTTTTTTATTGTAATGTAATACAAGTAGATATTAATAAAAACTATCAGGGCTGGGGATGTAGCTCAGTGGCACAGCACCTTGCTTGGCAAGCTCAAGGGTCCTGAGTTTGATTCCTGCTACCAAAAGATAGGTACAGATTATATATATCTTTATATCTATAATATATATATATAAAAGCCCTCTTCTATGAAAAAAGAAAATAAAATTTCATAACAAATAATTAGAGGACACCAATATTAATAAGCTGTGTATCATAATCTTAAAAGAATGGCTAAAATGTCACAGAGTATGAGTCAGACAAAAAAGACTCTCTTACGAAAAAACCACAAACAGATAAAAGCGCAAAATTGACTCTTCAAGGAAAATTACTTTCAATAGTTATGGTGTTCCATGGTTTGCATGCCCCAAAGTTTACCTGACCACTTCTTTTGATGGTTAATTAGATATTTTTGTTTGTTTTTACGTTATCTGCTATTTCAGACAATGACTGCAGTTTAAAAAAAAACTGCACACAATTTTCTGAAGAAGTTACTGAAAAATGCAATTTCTGCTTTTAAAGGTATATGCACTTCAAATTTTACTTGGCAATGTCCACCAGCGTTCTAGAAAGGCTCATTAATTTATGCTTCCAATAAAAAGATGAAAAGATAACAAGGGAATAATGAGGGGAGTGAAATATTAAAACAACAGAACACCATTTTTGCCCACGGGGTTCATAAATTTTAGATTAATGATGCAAAGTGTGGTGTGGGTTGGAGACTTTTGTCCTTGCCCAAAGGCTCTTTCTACAACCAGCGTCTACACATTAGGGAGTGTTCCTTGGAGTCTTATTCAAAGTGATTATGCTACGCTGCTGTGATAAATAAACAATGTTCCTTTCTGCTACAGGAACATTGATTTTTATGTGTGCTAACAGCAGCCGTGCTGGTACCACATTCATGCAGAATATTTGAAATCTGGTGTTATTGTTTTGTATGACTAATTCCTTAATTCACTGAGTGCAGCAGATACAAATTCCTATTTTATTTTGCCTCGTTTTATTTTGGTGTTGGGAATTGAACCCAGGGACTCACACATTCGTAGCCATTGCTCTACACTCATCTACGTCCCAATTTCTCCACCTTAGTCACCACGCTCTGGTTTACCGTCCACAAAGCACGTTCTCCTAGGTTACTTCCACTACTTCTTCCGCCGCGGTACCGGGAGGTAATTTAGATGAGGAAACTAGGCTCCGAGAAGTTAAATGCTTTTCCAAGGTCACCCCAGCCGTTTCTAAGTGGACAGCTGAGGTCTTCTGCTTCCCGCTTTTTGTAATTGCTTTTATTAAACAGAGGACAGTGATTGATCTCCTTGTCGCTTCCAGAAAGTCAATCCGAAGGGAACCACAAGGGACAGCAGGTGCAGTAGAGAAACAGGCAGCTAGAAGCTTGGGAACTCTTTAAGTACATGCTTGCGCTCCTTGATGGCTACTTTCATTGCGGGCGCTTGGTGCAGGGATGTGACACACCTTGATTCTCTCTACGTCCCCTTCCTCCCCGCGTCTT
The DNA here is from genome assembly GCA_004027595.1 of Dinomys branickii. NCBI lineage: Eukaryota > Metazoa > Chordata > Mammalia > Rodentia > Dinomyidae > Dinomys > Dinomys branickii. The sequence continues at coordinate 40,912 of PVLD010002462.1, read as the reverse complement.
CCCCACCCTTCTCTCTCTCTCGGCCCCCTTCCTATCTGCAGAAGATCTGTCTCCCTGTTTCCTTTTATCTACCCTTTACAGTGTTTATGCTTTGGGTTTCTTATATAGGAGGAACCCTGGGGTACTGGAGCTTGTGTAACTGACTGATTTCACTGAACATTATGGTTTCAAAATGTATCCACTTTCCTACAGTTGAGAGCTGCTTGCTAATCTCTGCTCTCCTCCCAATCCTCTGACCTTGGATAAGTCATTTTGCCTCACTGGGCCTCACTTACCTTTTTAAAAAAAATAGAGGCGATACTGGTCGAAAGCAGAGATGACATTGTGCATTTCCTCCTAGCTGAGCCAACCAAGTGTTCCAGCTCTGTCCATGCATTTTACAAAATACCTTTCTTTTGCAGTTGAGTTACTGTGAACCAGTATGAGAAAAACCTATAATACAATGCTTTCTCTGATAAAATCTAAAGCGATCCCCTTTTCTATTTTATTATTGTTATTGTTTTGGAGACAGGCTTCTACTATGTAGCCCAAGCTGGCCTCAAACTCATGGCGATACTCCTGCCTTAGCCTCTCATTTTGTTTTACTTTTCAACATGATTCAAGGGTTTAAAGTAACAGTGGGGTGGGGGTGGGGAGGGTGGGGACTAGGGACATCTCCAGGGACCAAGGGGGAATGTTTTCAGGCAGCTCGGTATCCCTGAAAAGATGTTTTCTTTTACTATACGGTGTAGCCGTCTACATTGTTTGTTGCCTATGATTATAGCTTTTAAAAGTGGTTTATTCCTGTAATCCCAGCACTCGGGAGGCTGAGGCAGGAGGATCGTTGTGAGTTTGAGACCAGCCTGGGCTATGAAGTGAGCTCAAGGGCAGCCTGAACTGCATAGTGAGACCTTATCTCAAAAAGACCAAAAAAAAAAAAAAGGTATTGCTGGGCATGGTGGTGCACAACTGTAGTCCCAGAACTTGCAAGCTGAGGTAAGAGGATCACCACAAGATCAAGGCCAGCCTGGGCTATATAGCGAGTTCAAGACCAGTCTAAACTCACAGCAAGATCCTGTCTCAAAAAAAAAAAAAATAGTGACTTATTTTCCCATCTTGTACTAATACGAAAGCTTGAACTGCAGTTGTTCTTTTAAAATTCCAATTTCCAAAAGCCAAAAATTTTAAGAGCTGGAAGGAGTCTTAGGTTACTTGATCCCAGCCCACATCTTTGACCCAGATAAAATATTTTTTCATTTAACAGAAGAAACACCCCATGTCCAGAAAGTCCGAGAGAATCGTTTCTCAGCCTTTTGGCTAAGATCAAACGCAGAAAGTCTGACAGCCCCTTGGGTTACTCAGCCAGCCAGTCTCTTCCTCCGTTACTTCTTCCAGTCTCACTGTGTGACTGTTTACGGGTGATCCTGGCTCTTCCAAAAAAACAACAATGAAAGTAACAAAAAGGGTAAACTGTACGACCACCGCTTGTTTTCTTTTCTTCACACATCATGAATTCTCCTAGTCCTAACCATATTTTGATGCACTATGTATGAGAGCCATCTGGTCACAGGTTCCCAGATGGAATTCTGGAATTTTTAAAAATGTGTTTTATTTTTATGAGATGCATACTGTATATCTCCCCTCTACGGGCTCATCAGCGCTGGGCTCACGAGATTTGTTAACTGCACACTTTAAAAAAAACTGAGGTAGCCAGTAAAGGGCGAGTATCTTCAATGCACAACTCAAAGCATTTTTACGTGTGTAACGCTGTAGCCACCATCACATCTAAATACAGACCATTCCCAACACCTCCGAAGACCTTGTGTGCCCCCTACGGGTCAGCACCCTCCAAGGGCTACTACCAGTTCCACTTCTCTCACCGCAAGTGAGCTCGGCCTGCTTTGCTTGTCTTGTCTTTTGTCTGCTTTCTTTCACTAAACATTACGCCTGTGAGACGGTTAAGTGTATTCTATAAACGCAATTCACCTTCTGGCTGAAGTCCTCAAGGAATCTCTCAAAATCAGGCACACGATATACCAGAAATGTGAATTCTAAACAAGAAAAGGCAGCTGAGAAAAGACCTCCGCACAGTGAGGGCTAGCCTAGCCCTATAGGCTAGATAATGCTTTTATCTCTTTCAACTCTTGCAATTTCCTTCTTTATCTCAGCTTTTAAATGGGCTCTGATCCACTCAAGTATTACTCCCTTTTCTTCTGTTAATGGATAAATCGCTTATGTAATTTTCCTTACTTACACCCAACGTGCCCCCAAAGTGTTCCACAATCACTGGCCTAAAAGCTGGAAATGGCTTTGAGCTATCATCTAACCAAGTCCTCTCATCGTAAACAAGGAAAACATGCTAATACCCTATTTTCAGATTCAGCAGATGTTTACCAGGGAGCACATATAATCTTTAATGTATTTTGCTAGGTGTATGGAGGCCTGGAAAAAATAAAACAAGCGTGTGTGGGTTCTATCTTCATGAGAGTCCAGTCTAGCTGAGAAGCAATGTAGTACAGGTGTCTACATAGAAGGACACATTCCAAGCAAGATGGTATTAAATGACATCACTGAGCTCAAAGGAAAAGGATCTTCTGTGACTTAGAGGAAAAGGGAATTTCTAACCAGCAAAACGTTCGGGAAGCTCAGTGGGGTGCATTTGTATTAAGAGGATTATGCAAAGTAGATGGAACAGCTAGGTAGGTTTAGCTGTGCAGAACGGGGGGGGGGGGGGGGGGACGGCATTTTAGACAGAGAACTGCACGGACAAGGACCCTGAGTTAGGAGATCGCGAAGCACGTACAAGGGGGAAACAGCACTGTTAAGGGCAGGGAGAGTGATGGAGAAACCAAGGCCCGGAGTAGTCACAGATTTCCTGAAGCCGTCGTGCTAGAGGGCCCTGGAAGGGGCCGCGAATCACAAGCATCTTCCTGCTGAGTATTCTTCCCATAACACAAGCGAGTCAGTATTTTAGCTGCAGCTGTGCTTTCCTTACAATGACTATTGTATATTATCCATTGATTAATTGGCCCAACAAACATTTATTACATATTTACCGCCTGCCAGGGACAATTGGGCACTATGGTCGCTCGTGCTGATGTGCTATGACATACAATTTTTTTTCCAAGTGAAAACAGGCCCTGTGTAATCTTAGGCTCAGTCAGATTTTCTTTCCTTTTACGGGTGAGAACTTCAGAGCTGCACTTCAGACCCAATGCTGCAAATATCACACAGACTTAAAGCACAATTAAAGGTCTCGCCACCTTGTTTCTGTACACAGCACAGATGCACTGAGTGTTCCAATAACTACATGTGTGGTTTTTCCGTGACCACTCGTATGTTCGAGCAAGAGTGGTGGTACAGGAGGATCTGAAACCTTCCATCCTTGAGTGAAAATTTAAAAACATTCCTAATGTTGTAGTATAAGACTCATTTCCTTTTAGCTTATCAACCACCCAAAGCCATTTCCCCTTTGTTCTTGTTATGTTTCAGGGTAACTATGGAGACACACTTTCTATGCAGCTGACACACACGATTCTGGTTTAATGGGCTCATTTTCTCAGAAACTTGTAAAAAATTGTGGTCGCTGCTAGATCTTTGCACTACGGTATTTTAGTGTAGGTCTAACCCATGTACTAGTGACATTTATGAGGGAACAATTTATTACCATAAGTCCTTTTTAATTTCATGAAACTATTCCTACTTAAAGCTTCGGTACCAGAAAAAAAAGTCATGGTTATTTGAACAAATTAGGATATGAGGTATTTTTAGAAATTATAAGGTATATTTAGTTGAGACTTTAGAGGCATGTTTCTAGGCATAAGGGAGGTTAGGAATGTAAATTGCACCTCCCACTAGAAACAATTAAAATCACTGAATTTTTAAAAATCTTAGAGCCGGGGATTGCAGTGCACACCTGTAATCCCAGCACTCAGGAGGGAGGTAGGAGGATCATTGTGAGTTCGAGACCACCCTGGGCTACAGAGTGAGCTTAAGGATAGCTTCAACTGTGTAGTGAGACCCTGCCTCAAAAAGGCAAAAAAATATAAATCTTAAACTCTTATAAGCATGGAAGGAGAGACAATACAGTAATGAAGGAAGGAAAGGAAGACAGAAAAGAAGAAAAGCTAGTAAGCCAGGCATGGTGCGGCACACCTGGGATCCCCGCACTTGCAAAGGTGAGGTAGGAGGATTCTCACGCACAAGGACAGTGAAGGCTACATCATGAGGGGACCACTGTGTGTCTGATTTATTTCACTTAACATTATGGTTTTAAGGTACAACCTGCCTGGACTGCACTGTGAGGTTCTGTCTCAAAAAATGAGGTGGAGGAGGAAGGGAGAAGGCGAGAAGAGAAGGGGATATCAGGTCAAAGGGAAGTGAAGGGACCTAGGCAGGTAAATGGACAGCACCGTACACACGTGTCAAAACAGCAGGCCCCGCTTACATCCTCTTCACCTAAATGACGCCCCCAGCGTCGTCCAATGTTCAGTGCTATGAGCCCGAGGTCACTCTGCACTAACAGCATTTGCGCAGACTGGTAACATCAGCCTTGGCCACTAGTGCTTGGAGAATCCTACAAGAGGCCCTCTCCCTATAAAGCTTGGGCCCATTGGGTGGAGATGAAAACCTACAGTCATTTATCCTCAGAGGATGGCAAGGAATCCCCTGTAGTACTAAGCAGAACCAAGGACCAAAAATGTGGCCCCCAAAGACTGCTACTTTTGAAGAACTCTAGGCAAAACAGGTCCATAAAAATCTCAAGTCATTACTGCAAGCTGAGGAGGAAAGGCAAATGAAAGGGGCAAATGCAAATCCTCTCTGCAGGACCAAATCATTTTCTGAGGAGAGGGAGCCACTAGCAGTAACAAACACTGCCACCCAAGGAGAGGTCACAATGGCAGAAAACCAACTGTACCAATGCAGTCCACAGAGAAAAGCCACAAAGACTTCATATGTGTTTGCATTATCTGATATAAAAGGTGAAAACATGGCTTTCTTTATTAAGCCGAGGAGGAAACACTTATTCAACATAGGAAACAAAAGCAAACAACTAGATAGATTTTTATTTTTATTTTTTAATTGGGGTTTGTTTTTGGAGACAAGGTCCTCCTAAGTAGTTTAGGCCGGTCTTGAACTCACAATGTAGCCCAGGCTGGTCTCCAAACTCAAGGCAATCCTCCTGCCTCAGCCTCCCAAATGCTAGGATTGTAAGTGTAAGCCTCCAGGCTTGTTCTGCCTAATAGTCTTTTAGAGATAGAATTTCTAGATATAAAAACCACAATAACCAAAATCAGTAACAGAATGGACATGTGAAACAGCAAATGGGACCCAAGTGGAGAGAAACATAATATACTGAAAGCTTGGACAATAAAAATTATCCACTACCACGAAGATACATAAGGAGAAGGGAAACAAGGATGAGCAGTAAGTGAGAAGCATGAAGTGATTCATCCATCTGAAACAGAACAACCACAGACCCAAGCTAACGTTCATCCGTCCTGCGTTCCAGAAGGGGAGGGAGGGAAATGGTGCACAGATAACGTGTAGAAATAGGCTGAGAATTTTCCAGGACTGGTCGGTTTAAAAACTCAGATTTAAGAAGCCTGTTGATTCAAAGCAGTATTGGAAAAATACAACACAACACAAAGCCCTCCCCTTAAAACAAAAAAGAACAGCAGAACACAAAAGAGACAATCTTAGAAACAGATGGCTTACTTTTCCTCAAAGGGTGTGGGGGGGGATTAAGTTTAGAATTGTACTCACAGAAAAAAATAGCTTTCAAAAAATGAAGGAGCTCGGTGTGGGTGAGAAAAGTGAAAACATGAAAAGCTGCTTCATGTCATTAGTCACTAGAGAAATGCAAATTAGAGCCATAATAAGAGCTGGCTGTGGTGGAGCACGCCTGTAATCCCAGCACTTGGGAGGCTGAGGCAGGAGGATCGTCGTGAGTTGGAGACCAGCCTGGGCTGGAAAGTGAGCTCAAGGCCAGCCTGAACCACATGGCGAGACCCTGTCTCAAAAAGACAAAACAACAACAACAAAAAACATATTAAGTACCATTATAGACCTGAGAATAACTAAAACAGTCTGACAATATCGAATGTTGATGAAAATGGGAAACTTGCAAACTTCTTCATATATTGCTAGTAACCATGCACAGTGGTACAAACTGTAGGAAGTCATGGGGCAGTTTTTAATTTTTTTATGAAGTTAAACAGAATAACCACAGACTCAGCAATCTTATTCCTCGGTGTTTATCAGAATGAAGCTAAAACTTTTCACTCCAAACCTGAACATGAATATTTGCAGTAGTTTATTTGTAATAACCCCCAAATGGAAGTAACACCAATGCCCATCAGCTGGGGAGCAGATAAACTGTAGTATTTCCACAGAGTGAGGTACTACTCAGCGACAAACTAGAAGGAATTATACGCACACACACACAAGAGCATGAATTCACCTCAAAGGCATTTTGGGAAGACTCAAAAGATCACAGATTATGGGATTCCATTTCCATGAGCTTCTAGGAAAAAGCAAAACTGAGGTGGGAGTGAGGGGCTGGATATCACAAACGGTGGGTAACGCAGGAGAAAATGGGGGTGTGTGTTCCGTATCTCAGTTGTAGCAGTTTTCAAAATTTTCTGCATTTGCAAAAACTCGCTTTTATTGTGTTAAATAATTATTTAAGAAATTGTAAGAGCTGGACCTGGTGGTGCACATCTGTAATCCCACCACTCAGGAGGTCGAGGAAAGAAGATCGCTGCAGGTTTGAGGCCAGTCTGGGCTACTGAGTGAGTTCAAGGCCAGCATGAACTACATAGTGAGACCCTATTTAAAAAGAAAAAAAGAAACAAACAAACAAACAAAAAGAGAAAAGCCGGGCATGGTGGTGCACACCTGTAATCCCAGTACTCGGGAGGCTGAGGCAGGAGGCTGAGGCAGGAGGATCGTTGTGAGTTCGAGACTAGCCTGGGCTACAAAGTGAGCTCAAGGCCAGCCTGAACAGCATAGTGAGACCTTGTCTCAAAAAAAAAAAAGGGAGAGAGAGAGAGAAATAGAAACTGTCAGAATGGGTAAAAACACGTAGGACCTGAGAGTCTGTTGGTGCGAGGTCAAACTGCTTAACAAAAGTGAAAGCAGCACGGAGAGAGGCTGAGGGAGGAAGAGTGAAAGCTCTGGGCAATTTAGCAACTTAGTAAGAACCTGCCTCAAATTAAAAAATAAGGTGGGGGGATGCTGGGGATGGAGCCTTGACTTCAATTTCCAGCATTAAAAGAAAAAAAAGAAAGGAAGGAGAAAAGTAAAAGATAAAGTGAATTCAGTTTTTCTTCAACCTGAAACTGAAGGTTTCTGAAAATGAAGGTTGTAAGATTATACATAAAATTATCCTATTTAAAAAGGAACGGTGCTTCTATTTTTAGATTTCTAACATGTAGCAATAAATAACAAACTCATATACATCAGACTCAAAAAAATATATTTTAACATGACATACTTTTGTTTGTTTTGTGTATGTGTGTGTGTGTGTGTGTGTGTCTGTCTGTCTGTCTGTGTGGTGTCAGGGTTCATTTCAGGGACACTCGCACTGATCCTGGTTTTGTTTTGTTTTAAAACGAAGTTTCACTAAATTGTCCAGGCCGGCCTCAAGTTTACAATCTACCTGCCTCAGCCTCCCACACTGCCAGGCTTAAGGGTATATACCATATTTCTGTGTATCTTACACCACTGCAAAATGTATGGAGATCAAGACACAGAAAGAGCTGAATTTATGTCTCTGAAACAGCCAGGGTCCCTGAACTATTCACTTTCATCCAGCTGTTTGGCCATCATAGAGCTAATTTTAGGAAGAGTAATCTTACAAAATGCAGTGTAATTAAGAAAAGTAGTTTTTGTTTCTTTTAAGACTTCTAATTCAGAGTTGTACAAGATGCTGCTTTTCCGAACCAAGCCAGCACCTCAAGAATAATCTGATTCATAAGTTTAAGGCTAACTGAAGAAATTCTTAGCTAAAAGAGTCATATTAGCTTTAACGAAAGTTGAATTCCAGCTCCTTTTCATTAGTGGGCTTTAACATGAAGGCAGAGTTCCAAATAAAGTTTTCCCTCACTCGGAGATAAATGAAAATCATAGCATAAGGTGGTGGGTTATTCTGTCCTGCAAAGGCTTACGTTTGCTTAGTGCACCAAAACGCACCGTGCTGCTTGTTTACTCACTCTGATGACTGTGGTATCCTCTCCTTTGGTTTCATTTTCTGGAGGGAAATGGTCAGCAACATGGAACACACTGCCACATTTTTTTTGAGCAATGATATTTTAAAAATGTAAGGAATCAAGCCCAAAAGAATCTAGCCCAGCCCAAATAATTTAGACCACAAAGTCCAGACTAGTTTTCCCCACTTCTCAAAATAACTGAACTCAGTACTCAACAAATTTCCACTCGTGTGTGTGTGTGTGTGTGTGTGTGTGCTGTGTGCCATGTAGGTATTGCCACAAATGCAAGAAATTCTTCACTTTTTCAGATCAAACCATGCTTTGGTCTGTTACATAGATGAAGAATTATTTTGCATTAATTAACAATAGAAGAAAATTGATTGAGTAAAAACAATTATCCATAACTCCTTAGTGTCAAAGGCTACATAGGAAGGACTTAAATGTGTTGATCACAGCTTATTTAATGAGTTTCCAATAAAGTACTTAATAAAAATCTTAATTTAAAAGAAGTTCAACCAAGACCAAGGTCACCTAAAGGAAGTCATTCTAATCAGTGAAGAACCCGGGAAACTTACATAGGAAAAATTTTTAACAAAGATGCAAAGAAACTGGGATCCTATACTGCTCCGGAATCATGCTTATTCTGAGGCTTCCATTTCACCTAATTATCCTAAAATCTCCCAGTCACACGATTAAACCTGTTAAATAGATCATGAGACCAAAGATCGGCTGAACATGCCTTTGTGGTTAGGAAACCACATTACTGAACTGTTAGCCACTGGCTTGTGACATTTATAGGAACCTTCGAAATTTATCCACAACTACTGAAAAGTTTTTTTAAAATCCTTCTTCAAGTTTTCACATTTTAAAAATGACCTTATGTTTGCAGGAATGGAGAGAAATGTGGCAAGTTACTCTCATTAGGCCGGCTTTGGGTACACTGTTTACAAAATGTTTGGAGCTGGTCAGGTATCAGTTCCGGTAACAGCACATTACACAGTTATCGTGAACCATGTGCAGCCTAAGAAGAATTTTGAGTGTATCGCGGAGGCCCACATGTTGCTAGTTTATCATTTCCATTTTTTATCAGAATCAAAATCGAAGAAAAATAAACTTTGACACTCAATAAATCATTTGTGATCTGAGTAATGAGACATCTTGGGAAAAAAGCCAACAGCGAAAGAGATGAACACATTTTTTGAGAAGTAAGCTTTGATGTCAGACCAATGTCCCAGCTACTTAATTTACTTGCTGATGTAATTTTTAAAGCATATATATATATATGTCCTCGGTGACTTCTGCCATTTTTAAGAGAAATAAACACTATGGTAGTTAAGCAAGTAGCACAAATGTCTGAAGCTGTAATTTCTTAGTTGCAGGACTACGACTGAATGTCACAGCAGATGAGATCGCTGTGCTCACAGAGAGGGTCCGTGGTCACTGCTGGAATAGCATTCTCCTGCAGAGGCCACAGCTTTCTTCCTAAGAAGCAATGCACAAATTCTAGCAAGAGTGATTTCACTTATTCCATTTTGATTGCCTAAGTTCTCAGCGGGGCAGTACTACTCTCTTTCAAGGCCATTCTGTTGCAAAACTTTGCCATGTGGTTGTTACATAGCTGTTTCTGTTGTAAACTGGAGAGGACTACAAAGTGAAAAAACAAAAAATAGATTAGGGAAAGAGTACTCAACGTAACTTTTAGGTCTCTAGTGGATATCTGATTTTTAAAGCAAAAAATTCGAAGTGGTCTGAGCTTCTACTCATGTTGTTGCTAAAGATTAAGGTGCTTCCTGCAGTGACTCTGAAGCTGTGGGCAAAACTGGATTAAGGCTAAATAATTTTCTAAGTGAACGATTGTCATCTTTATAATCGAAGAATTATGAAGACTAATGAAATAGCAAAATTTGATCATCATTTATGGAGTACCAATAAGGTATGTGGTCCTATGCAATTCCTTTTGAGGGTTTGGGCTTTGAGATGGGATTTATTAATTTTCTATAAACTAATTGTCTTGGGCCAGGGTTGTAGCTCAGTGACACAAGCACCTGCCTGCAAGTGCAACGTCCTGAGTTTGATTCCTGGTACCAAAAGAGCCAAAGAAAACTAATTGTCTTGTGTCAAGGTTATTATTGGTTGATTGAGGAAAGGGAATATCTATATGTTTTGCTTCATTTCATTTTTGTTTCTTGAGACACAGCGTCTCACTATGTAGTTCAGATTTTCTTTGAACTCACTATATTGCCCAGGCTGGCCTTGAACTCATGGAGACCCTCTTGTTCCAGCTTCCTGAGTGCTGGGATTAGACTGTGCCACCACCCCAGCTGTATATATATATTTACAATGATGATAATTAATAATCATTCTTTGGTTATACCTAGATTGTTTGTTTGGTTTTTTTAATACCTAGATTGTTATAAGCTATGTAATTAGGGACTGGTTCAACTATTTACAAAATAAATGATAGAAAAAAAAAACCAAGACCAAAATAAGTGATAGGCAATGTGATGAAACATTTGAGAAGTCCTTCCAACCATTATGGTCTTGATTATAAAATACTCAAAAGGGGTAAATATAAAGGTGAGATGTGAAGGTTAAAATGTGCTTGGAGTAGAGGGGAGATAGTTACCAGAAAATAGTAGACCACCACCTGCATCTGCTCCAGTCTCCCTGAACCTAGACTAGGATTCATTAAGATCTTAATAGCTTCTCAGTAGTGAATGAAACTAAGGAAAAAAACAACAAAACAAACAAAATGAAAAACAGCTCTTCTGTGAGTTGCCTTGGCCGTTCATGCCTTGGCCTTCTACGCAAATCCTCATCCAAGGCAAAAAATTCCCTTTCCTAGGTCCTCTGAAATAATAGATTTTTTTTTAAAAAGAACATTACAAAAGTTTCTCAGAGGCATCTGTACAAGTCTTGAAAAAATCAGTGTTGTAAGTTCTGATTTCAAGGAATTTAGCCCCAAAGAAAAATAATATACATAATATATATTTAGGCCTTACATAAATGCTTTCCAGAAACTGTGTTAATAATCATAGCCTAAAAGCATGGTCTCTTCATGAATAAAACACGCGTCACTGGTATCTTTCCTGCTCCCGGAAAGTGAAGGATCTTACTCTACAGCTGCTTAACATCTGGAATAAAACCTTGCTTCACAGACCACAGACTCACTTAAGCCATATGTCTTCTCATGTGTCAAAGTAGCCTTAGGGAGAAGAGTGAAGTCTTTTGTAAGAATCTTCTGGTCCCTTCTAGTTAGCGGCACAGATGCATTCAGCCTCTGTGATATCTTTGTTTATACAAATCAGCTTCTGGTCCAGTTATTCACATTCCTTGAATTCCTTAGAACTGAGATAGGCATTATCAAAACTCCCCAAAACTTTTACCTTTAACTATTTCTAGGAGACAAATCTTCAAAGGTTGTTTCAACTTTCCTGTTGCTTTGGAAACAGCTACATATCATCAGTTAGTATTTATTTTGCATTATTATAGTTCCTTATAAATATACTCATGTTTTTTAGATATGAAGATTTGTTTTATATTATTTTTATGTATGACTCATACTCTAAAATTCTGCTTTTCCTTAAATACGTGCATTAGTGGACGGATTAATAGTTTCCGCATTAGATTTTGTAGATCTTATTAAATTTCCTTAGGCATCACGTTAAACTTCGCTCATGTTCTTCAAAACATAAAACCAAACCTAAGCAAAAGAAGGAGTCAAGAAAATATTCTAGCAGAGAATTCTTTCCAAGCCACAACCACTTCTGACCCTAATTTATAGTTTCACTACTGGCCATGCTCTAATTCTGCTTACTTTTTTTAGTTTGTTCTTTAGATCTATTTCTTGTACATGCTTTTTTGGATGATAACACAAACCTGCACCGACTTCCTCTTTATTGCAAGTTGGCCCATTTCACTTGAACTCTAAGTGTCCCATGTCATACAAAAGGCGCTGTCCTGCAGACCTAGGAATACAATGGAAAGAATCTTTCTATTTACTGCCTTTTCTCACCCCCTGTCCTTTCAGCCTCTCATCACCGATGTGAAGCTGGCCACAGAGGTCACACCTACAACTAAACACCCTACTGCTTCTTGTTTGACGGGGCTTTTTTTCCTTTGTAGTTACAAAAAGTGCAATAGTTTTGGAGCTGGGAAGTTAGAAAGAATTCTTTATCATTTTTAGGGTAGAAAAGATGATCTAGTAATCATTCAATCTTCTGTACATTTTCTTGTTTAAAATTTTATGAAAGCTTACTCAGTATTATTAGTCATGCAGGAAACTTAAAAGGTGTGATTGAGAATGTTTAAATTAAAAAGAAAATGTATTACAGTAAAAGACATATTGCCAAGAATGATAAGTGTGTTTGAAGCGAGGGGGAGTATTTTAGGTGTTATGAGGTAGATTAATGGTGATGTGTCTTTTACTGTAATAAATGTTTTAATTTAAACACCGTATCTCTTGATCACACCTCACTGATCAAACACTTATGGAAATTTCTCTCAAATAAAAACATTACAGTGTGTCTTTGTTCTCCTTTTCCCCTTGGTATTTGGCACCTTGCAAGTTCTGGCTCTTCCCCAAAGTAAAAATGACCACGAAAGGTAAATGTTTTGACTTGATTCGGGGTACCGAGACAACCATGGAAAGGCAACTAAAAACGCTCCCCAAAGAGAACTTCCAGAACTGCTTCAGAAAGTTCCAAGAATATTGTGATAAATGTGTTCAAAGACAGATGGAGAATTTTGAGGGGGCCTAAAGACTGTGTCTTGTATTGTAGTAAATTTTAAAATTTTAAGCATTCACTGTATTTTTTTGCCACACTTCATAAAACTATAATTATCTATTATCATATACTGATTAGAATGACTTTAAAAATTACACACACATACACATGTGTGCACATACACACACACGCACACACACACACACACACACGCACGCACTATCAAGCAATCCACACAACCAAAATAAGCTTAAACCAAGTAGAGGAGCTGGAACTGTCATATTACTTACGGTGGGAATTCACCATTATATCACTACTTTAAGCAAGTTTGACAATATCTTATAAAGTTAAATGAACTCTTATCATAGGACACAGCAAGCTCCCTTACTAGATATTTCACCAGAGAAAATGAAGCAGTATTTCCATACAAAAATTTGTATGCAAAAAGTTATGGAAGCTTTATTTATAATCTCCTGATGGCCAGGCATGGTGGCACATGCTATGGTTGCTGAGGCAGGAGGATCGTTGTGAGTTTAAGATCACCCTGGGTTACAAAGTGAGCTCAAGGCCAGCCTGAACTACATAGCTAGACCCTGTCTCAAAAAGATAAAATAAAATAAATATAATCTCCTGAAACTGGAAACATCTTAAATGTCCATCGACTTGAAAATAGGTTAAAAATATTGGAGTATACTTAGGCAATGGAATATTCCTTACCAATGAAAAGGACCAGACTACTGACACATGCAACAGGCAATGCAGGCAAATCTGAAAAGCCCATAGTATTTGAAAAAATATACCTCAAGAGGTGGCATATTCTATGATTATATGTGCTTGTTATCCTGGAAAAATTAATATTATGGGAATAAAATTCAATGCATGGTTGAGGAGCAGGAGGGTGGGGGGAACTATGAGCAAGGGGCATGAGAGAACTTTAGAGGGGACAGAAATGTTCAGAATCTGATTATGGTGGGGGTGCATAGAGTAAACATTTGCTAAAACTCACCAAACTTTGCATTGCAAATGGGTGACTTTTATTAATAGGTAAATTTTACTTCAATAAATCTGACTTTTAAAAGAATTATAAAAAGTCATTATGAAAATTATGACAATATGCTTGCCCTCTTCCTACAGAGATCTGTGCTGCTTCTTAATTACTGCCTAATTCTTCAAAGGAAATGTCAGAAAGCTTGATGATTGCCTAAAATGTTCTAAATGTTGTCTCTCCTACATATAATAGTAATGAAAAAATGGAAGAAAAAGATAATGTACAATAAACCAGCCAAAAAGTTATAATTACAATATATATATTGCACGAAATCATTAAATTCTGACCAATCTATTTGTATAAGAGGAAGTGGCTGTGTCAACTGTCATTTTACTGCTTCCTGATAGAAGGATACGGTTAAAAATGCTTTACTGTTATGTAGATACTCTGCAGCAATGATTCATGGAATGGAATTTAATTTTGAAATATTTTAACATACAGAATGTGAAACATCTGTAATTTGCTTGTAGTTGCTTAGAGTTTTTTTAAGCACTGCAGTGCTACCGTTGAAACCCCAGCCCCATCTTACTTCCTTTGTTCCTGTTCCACAGGTAGCCACTGTCCTGAAGTTGGTGTCTAAGCCCGTAGTTTAGAGATTTGTCCATGCTGGTAGATGCTATATCTAGATGTCCCCCAAGAGCCTCCTGGACTCATATGTGGGGTCTTTGGGAGGTGATTGAATGATCTGGATAATATAGCTGGCCTGGCTGGAAGAGGCAGGTCACAGGGGACATGACCCGGGAGAGTTTATCTCCTGCTCCACACCCCTCTTCACTCTCTGCTTCCTGGCCACCCTGACATCCACAGCTTTCCTCTGCCAGACCTCCCACTATGCCTTCCTCTTGAGTCAGCCAAGGATAGATTGAAACTGTGCACCAAAATAAACTTCTCAAATTGGGGATGTTAGACGTTTTTGTCCCAGTGACGAGAAAAGTGACTGAGACCTTAGTAGACCTCACTGATTATTGTATAGTATTCCACTGCACAACTACCCCAGGGGGCTCCTGTTGATGGGCGTTTTTTTTTTTGTTTTTTTTTTTTTTGGTCTTTTTCAGACAGTGTCTTGCTATGCAGTTCAGGCTGGCCTTGTGCTCACTTTGTAGTCCAGGCTGGTTTCAAACTTGCAATGATCCTCCTACTTCAGCATCCCAAGTGCTGGGATTACAGGCACGGGCCACCAAGCCCAGCGGGCATTTCATTTTTTGTCCAGTCATCATTTCTGTGAGCAACAGACGGTGAACACCCTAATCGCGTCTCCTTGTGCATATGTACAAGCTGCTCTAGATGCACAGGTTTTCAAGCTTGTGTGGCCAGTAGTTTTTTGTTTTTTGTTTTTTTGTTTTGTCTTTTTGAGACAGGGTCTCACTATGCAATCCAGGCTGGCCTTGAGCTCACTTTGTAGCTCAGGCTGGTCTTGAACTCGCGACAATCTTCTTGCCTCAACCTCCTGAGTGCTGGGATTACAGGCGTGTGCCACCATTCCCGGCTATGTAGTTAAGAGTGCAAATTTTTATATTTGGGTCTTATGCATGTGTACATGCACCTCTCATCACAGGCCATGCCGCCTGGGAAGCAAACTCTGAGACGGAGAACTGTGTGCAGGATGTCTACCGAGAAGTGTCCCAGGATCTACACCTGTAGGAAAGTGAAAGAAGCAGGAACAGGCATAGAGCTGCAGCGAAGTGACTACAACTGATGGCTTCAGCCGATCCTGCAGTGGCTGGGGTGATTCTTCAAATTATTTCCATGTGGCAAGGGGATCAGGCCTTTATATAACTGCACTGACCAGTTCCTGGATGCAGCTGCACCCAGAAAGAGGAAGTGACCTTGGACAAATAGCTCTCTTCCTGGAGAGAATCCCAGAGACAGACTCAGCTAAAAGTTGTTGGCTGCCAACACTCCTAGAAGCTGGAAGAATAAATGCTTCCATCATGGAGAGAGAGAATCAAGGTGGCTTGCCATGACATTTAATATGTGTGTGTGTGTGTGTGCGCGCACATACATCCCTAACAATTCATTGCTCTCATATATCCAGCTCTATTTCATTAAAAAAATATTTGAAGCCCACCGTGGTGACAAATGCCTATAGTTGCAGCTCCTCACTGGGGTGGGAGGAACTCTTGCATCCAGTTTAAGACCAGCCTGGATAACACAATGAGACACAATCTTACAAAAAAGAGACATAGTCTTAAACTGTTGTAGCTACAAAATTGATTTCATAATTCACTAATAGTTTCATGAATCATAGTATGGAGCAAATTGCATTAGAGTAATATACACAGAAATGGAGTTTATATATATATAAAAGAGTGGGGTCATCTGATGTTTTTTTCTGCCAGTAGAGCATGAGAGTTCCAGTTTGTCAAAGCCTAAGCCTTGGTATTGGCAGACATTTTAATGTTTGCCTTTCTGATTGATTCTTCATAGAGAATCCGTGAAGCCTATCCTAAAATATTTCTAGTATTGTAGCATAATATTTCTAATACTGTATCAAAAGTTTACTTCTTGCTAGTTTATTAACCCCCCCAAAAGATGTCTGTTTCTCTGATAACTAGAGAACATGCAATTTCTCTTGCAAAAGATAAATCTTAATTTTGCAAAATGAACCTTTTAATCTTGTAATCTTTTCTATGGGATCTAGCAGAGTGCACTGTATACTACAGTATAACATAAATTAGCTATAGATTGAAGGAATAAATTCTATGCCTAGACACATGGTATTTGAGGTTTCAGGGGTCTTTTTGGTAGAAGCGTTGCAGCCCAGGGATTAGGAGGCCTGGCCTCAGGTCAAGTCCAGCCATACAACTTGGGAAAACTACTTTTCCTTCCTGAGTTTCAGTTAGTTCCTGTCTGATAAGGATTCTCCTATGTCCCCAGCTTTTCACTGGGCATCAGTAATAGTGAATTCTGCTTGCTCTGTGTATAATACAGAAAGCCAAGAACAAGGAATCTGAAAATCTGATTCTAGGCCTAGCTCATTTCACACCAATGGGTGTATGAGACTTTGGAGAAGTCAGAAGTGGGCAAACAAATAGTCACTATTTTGAAAATAAAATGGGTCACTGGATGACCGCTGAGGCTTTGTCCCGCACCAAAATCCTGCACTGTGGCTCCAAGGGACATGAAAGCAGTTTACGACAGTCTCATAAAGCCATTATTATGGGGGTCAGATGATACATTTTAGATCCATTTTCTCACTGCCGGCCCCACCTCAAGTGTTCTCTAACCCAGTCCATTCAGCCCTGCTCTTGCCCAACTGCCACGCACACTGCTTGAACTCCACCTTGGCATTTTCCTCTGTGAGGATCACTGTTATTATCTTTAGCAATCCAACTCCTGGCCCCAGCTTTGTAGCAAACACAGCCTTGCTTTATGTGAGACTATGAAATGGAAGAATATGTTTCTTGTGTCTTCGTAAAGACACTATTTTCCCATTCCCTTTTAGCATCTAGTGAGTTAAAAATGACCAGTAGCTTTCCGTGCTCTATGCAGCTTGACATCAAGACTGTGGCTGTCTTTTGCTGGACTGCAACATCCACTACTTTTCAGATAGCATCATGAAGGCAGCATTGTCCTTCTGTGCCAGCTTTAAAAGCCTTTTCTTCATCCCCATTCCAATATAGCCAAACAGAAGCCTCATCTCAGCTCAATTCTTCCTCTTTCCCTTTTAGCATAATTTCACTCTATGGAAGTTATCATTACAACATTGAAAATCAATTAAACCAAGACTATGTTTATTAAAAATGCTGTTAAAATAATTACAACCATATATGAAAACGTGTAGGTTGAAGAACGGCGAACATAGAGGAAGGATATCTATTTCTAGCAGCCAGTAAAATGATGCTGACACTAAGGTGTTTAAAATAGCTCACGGAGACTAGTTAATAAGAAAATCATCTTGCAAGACGCTTGGGAGATCTTTTCTGTTTTAAATTTAAGTATTTATTATTAAAAGTCTATGATTTGCCAAACCTTGAATAAACTAATTGTTAGAGTTTGTCCTTTCTAATTTTGCCCTTAATATAACTGACTCATCTATTAGTATGCACATGTGTGCAAAAGGAAGATCAGGTACTTTTATGGGCAGCAAAGGCTTCAACCTCTTCTCCCAGTTAAAATCCCTGCAGTTCCAGGAAAGGTGGCACATTTCTGCAATCTCAACTATTCAGCAGGCTGAGGCAGGGGAACTGCAAGTTTGAGGCCAGCCTGGACAACTCAGCCTGGACACTATCTCAAAATATGTACTTTTTAAAGGGCTAGGAGTGCAGCTCAGTGCTAGAGCACTTGCCTAGCGTGCACAAGGCTCTGGATTCAATCCCAGTACTAGGGAATCTGCGAAAGGGTTGTGGGGGGTAAGAATGACAAGATACGATATGTATATGTGTCAATTCTCCAAGATGAATGTAATTATTATGTATTGCAAACATATATTAATAAAAAAATTTTCCAATCCCCAATACCACCCACAAAAAAAAGAGCCTTGTAGTATGAGTTTGAGAGGGGTTGGGAAAAGAGGCAGGGGCCCTAATGCCCAGCTCCTCAGGGTAGCATCAAAAGTGGACCTTGATGATCTCTCCAGGGAGAACAGAAGGGAGAGGAGGAATCTAACAACTTCAGACTGTAACAACGGATCTTATTTCTTTTTTAGAAAGATCAGCTTAGCAACACAAGGATAGAGGGATTAAAGGAGAGAGCGACAGGAGACAAGAAATCCAATTAGATCTGACTGCTGCAAAATTTCAGGCTAAAAAAAAATTGAACTACGTCGGGGGAGATGGGAGAGGTGGGGAAGAATATTATTGGTGTGAAGGAGGTGATGTCAGTTGGTTTTGGTGATTGATTGGAGGTTGAGGAATGAAAGCTAGAGAGGGGTTGATGACTCAGAGGTTTTGAGTTTTGTGATTATGTACACTGTGGCTACTATCCAATAAATTAAACATGGGAGTAACTGGTTTGGGTTAAAAATAATGAGTTCATGTTTGAAAATGCTGAGTTTCAAGTGCACTTGTAGAGCAATCTGGAGGCAGTTAAACATACAATCCTGAAGAGTAGGAGCATAAACTTCCCATGAGTCTGTCTCCTATTCCGTGGGACTGGATAGAAAACACAAGGTCTGTTGTTGTTTATTCTTTCCGACTGCAGGTGTTTCCCTTTGCTGGCAGGGTTCCTAAAGCCTGGACAATACAAAGGGCGTCTCTGTTGCCTACTGTTGGAGATGCAGGTCTGGGCCAATCGATAAAAAGAAAAGATGGTGTATGAATGGCTCAGCCTCACGTTTTCCAAATACGCAGGCTGTACCTAGAGCGTTGAGGAAAGAAGCTGACTCACCTTTTCTGCATGTCAGTACAGATATCCCTCCTGAATTATTCCAACCTCCGGCCCCTCCCAAAGAGAGTCAAAGTGTTGGAATGGTTCATGAGCATCTCTTTCACTTGCTGCAGCTATTATAAAGATGCACAGAAGAAAAAGGAAAAGGAAATAAGTTTCCTGCCTTGTATCACCAACTCAATGTCCTCATCGTTTATAGAAGGTCTAGGTTCTCTCAGGATTGGTTCAAATGTCATCTTCTTTGATCACCTTTAATCTTCAAAATGAGAATTAAATCCCCCTGGTGCCCAAGTTTATCTGTATAGTGAAGAACTCATCTGAGCTTGACTTTTAGTAAAGCTGTACGCCTGGGAGCATGACTTCTGCCCCTTGGCCTTGTGTATCATCGGCGTGTGGCTTTGAGGCTCAGCACAGGATTTGATACATAAGTGCTGACCAAAGTGATTTTGTTAAGTTATGGAAATGTTGTCTGACCACTTAAAGAAAGTCAGGGGCCCTTCTTGACCATGCACAGTATGAGCTAAAAAGATGCATTGTTTAAAAATAACTTTGCAATTTAAAGAGTAAAAATTCAAATTGTTTAAAGAGATGAAATTACTGACGAGCACGTTGAGAAGTGAAAATTTTCAAAGTGGTGAAAAAGTGCTGAGTCAAAGATGACTCCTTAGATGGCCACGGAAGGGCAGAGAGAGCAGTGGCTCAGGCTGTCACAGCCTTCCTGTCCTGGGCTACTCCTCTCAGATACCAAGCTTAGAATGTCCTTTCTAACACGACATTTCTTACTGTTATCCTTGCAAACTGTATGGATAAATTGTCTTTCAAAAAGAATTTCACCAGATTGGTCTTTTTAAGAAATAAACTAACGATTTGACCACATTGCCAATAAATTTCGGCTTGCGGATGAACTACATTGCGCTGTCACTCTAGCGCTGTTTCACAATGATTACATTTTGGCAGAGTATGTTCTGCCCTCGGACATATCTAAATAGTTTCTGAAAAGCTCATGGATTTCTGGTGGAAGGTCTTTTCACCCGAGAGGAAGCCCTGCAGCATTCATATTGAGCACAGCTTCCAGGCTTCAGGGTTATCATTGAAAGATGTGGGAAATGTGCAGCATAACAGTTAAGGTACCCGGATTTAACAGGTGGAGGGGACTGAGCCAGTGCTGTAAATGGTTACTGGTTTCCTAGTTTCCTTTCATGCATCATTCAAATGATAGTATTCTAAAATAACTTCTAAGAAACAGATAGAGTTCCCGGTGTGAAAGGTGACATCATTTCAGAAATAGCTTGAGGCCCAAATTGATAAGCCACATTTTTCTATCTGGCTGGCCTCTACATTGTTAGAATGCCTTTCCCAAGTCACACTGAAGGCTGAAAGTAGCTGTGACTATCGTGACACAGGCCAGGGATGGAGAGAGGATTTATGACTACTAGGGGCTCTGAAGTAAATAAAATTCCTGAGCATGCAAGATACTTCTTATTGGCCTTCTACTGCTTTTAAATATCATTCTTTTCAGAGCTATTTTCTTCGATTAAAAAAAAAAACTACAAACCTTTAAATTTGAAACTTTAAGCTATTCTTGCAAGTGTGTCTAATATTTTAACTCTTACCTTGTGGTGTAGATAAACAGTATGTATATATATATATATATATATATATATATATAAAGTGTTTTTTGCTGCAGCTCATGTTTTAATGCATGAAACTGCTCCTCAAAGCGGAATGGATTCATCAATTACAGCAACGATTAAAAGCAAATCAAAGCTGCATGTGTGCCCAGGCGAGAAAGAACAGGAGTTACCAACTGGAGCTTAATACAACTTTAAAAATAAAACAGTTTTCAGTGAAAATGCTTTTCTGTGTACAATGTTAGGGGATACATTTTTTAACAATAAGAAAATAGAGGATTGGAATATACCATTCAGCCAATTTAGGTTGGAGAGGCTCGACCTCAGGTTTTTCTCTTTTAAACCTTGAATCCAATTCTTTGGCCCATATGTCGGCTGAAAGAGAAGTACAGATGCTACAATGTCGCCATTATCATTCCCTGGGCCCCTGTTTAAAAGCTTGCAAGAGCTTCTGCTTACAGCTAAAATAAAACCAAAATGCTTTTTCTTTTGTGATATGTGCTGGGGATTTTACCCAGGGGCTCTGTCCGGAGCTATATCCCAAACCCTTTTATGTTTTTAAAATTTGGAGTCAATGTCTCACTGATTACTAAAATGCCCAAGCTTGAATTTACAACCCTCCTGCCTCAGCCTCCCAGGGTAACAGGCGTGCACCACCATGCCAAGCCCAATGTTGTCTCCACGTCTTCCTGGTCCTGTAGAACTGGGCACCTGCTCCAGTATCATACCAGGCTTCTTCACATAAAACAGATTTCCTTCGCACCATGGACCCCACTCAGCTCTCGCTGCCCAGTTCCTACGTGCCATAGGTTCTTTGCACGGCCTTTCCATCTGCCTACATCCCTTTCCAGGCCCTTTCTCCCGTTACTGGCTCCTTCTCTTGCTTCAGATGGGCCTTCCCTTGAGCACTCTGGCTTTTAAAACCATTTTGGGGTGTGCTATCCCAGAATTGTTTACAACACTACAGCACATTTTTCCTCCCAAATGTTATCGACTGCTCCTCTTCTCCCACTGGACCGCGACACCCTTTCTGTGTCCCTCACCTATGCGTCCGCTCTGCTTAAGTTTCAATGAATGTTTGCTGACCGACCAACACATTACAATGGAAGAAGCGGAAATAGAACACTAAACTGCAAACCTGCTGGCCACTAAAAGGGATGAATGCCTATTCTGCACAAGTTGACTTGAAGCCAGAAGGATTTTCAAGGTCCTATTATTTCCTTCATTTGTCCATGGTATAATATCTAACATTTATGGAGCACTTTAGGCACTGTGCTAAGCACTTCATGTGCACTACCACGCTCAGGGTAACCCTGTAGGGGTAATCAGCCTTTGTTATTCTCATTTTTCAGGGGCAACTTGCCAACAGCCATTAATGGTGGAGCCACAGTAGGACTTAAGTAGGCCATATCCAATTAATCAAGGTAACGGACACCTTTCGGCCAACAATAGGTGTTTTATCAACGTACTTTTTGGAGCACCCCGCCCCCGCGCGCCTCACGAATTCCTTGCTTTACCGGACCTTCTATTTTGGAACTGAAACCTACAAGGTGGTTGCTAAACCCCCGGGGGTTTCCTGCAGAATCTGAGTGTCCTTGGGGACCAGAGGCAGCTCAGACCCAAGCGCCGAGCTCTAGCTAGAAAGGACTCCCGAGAGAGCAGCGGAGGAAGGCAGAAACAGGTCAGTAGGCGCAAGCTGCATCCTCGTGCCTCGGGGTCGGGAAAGAGGAAGGCACTGCAGGCCTCGTCCACACCCTCCTCGGGCTCGGGATCTCCCGACCTGCAGAGAAACCACGACGCGTTTCCCCAACTACACTGCGCGTCACGAGTCCGCCGGGCTCAGCCCCGCCCATCTCCCCCGCCCTTCTCAGGCCTGCGCTAGGACCCCACGACCCTCTACGCAGCCCTCTGCAGCCCCCCCCATCCAGCCAAACTCGGCCTGTGATTGGTGCTCTCGGGTGCGATCCCCGCCCCCTCCCTTGCGTCACTACCAAGATGGCGCCGGTGGCGGCGCCTACCGCGGCTGGAGCCGGAGCAGGAGGCGGAGGCAGCGAGGACCGCGAGGGGTGGGGGAGTCCCGTCTGACTGAGACGGCAAGCCTGGGCGGGCGGGGGTGCCGCGCAGGGCGGAGCGCCGGACTGGGGATGAGCTCAGCGGGCGCTGAACGCCGCGGCATTCAGCCCCTCGTGTCCTGCTGCGGAGCGTGAGAGGGGTCTGGCGCCGCTCCTCTGTCCCGACCCGCTGTTCGCGCGGGGGCCGGCGTGGTGGTGAGTGCGGGGGTGGCGACGCGGGCGGGGCGGCGGCCCGGGCGCTGGCGGCTTGAGGAGCTGTCACGGCCCCGAGGGGTGACAGCCCGGGTCGCGGACAGCCGCGACCTCCGCCCGGGGCTCCTTAAAACCCGACCGCGCTCCGCGGGCTCTCGCCGCCCGGGGTGGCACGGCGGGGCTGAGCGGCGTCCGCGCTGCTGCTCTGGCGCGTGGGGGGCTCCGGGGGTTCTCGTCCAGGTTTCCCTTGCCGAGCTGGCCTGGGGCTGTTGTTTGGGTGTTGGGGGCGGGGAGGGGGAGGACCTGGCGCTGGGTTTGACAAGCTGGTTACGTAAGTCGGCGGTAGCTTCCCGGAATCCCACCTGCTCCGCGTCTCCGCGGGGCGCGGGGAGACCGGGCCGCCTCTCCTCGCTGCCGACCTCCCCGCCTTCTCGGCCCGGGAGGGCGCGGGTTCCGCGTGAGCCCGACCGGCGTCCAAGTTGGCCAGTTTTTTGTTTTGCTTTGCTTTGCTTCGCTTTGCTTTGCGTGGGGATGGGGGGGGAGGACTCCGCGTTACCGCCATTCCCTTTGAAGTTTACCGCTATGGCGGTGGGGTGGGGGCACAGCGCAAGGAAGAAAGGGCTGTGACCCAAAACTGGGTCGCAGCGACAGCTTTTCCTGATCGTGCTTTTCAATGACAGACGCGCCGGAAGATTTTTGTTGTTGTTTTAATTCAAACGTTTGGTAACGCCTTGGAGCCCGAGAGAGAGTTTTTTTGTTTCACAGGACAGTTCTGTCTTGTTTGCAAGGGCAGGACAGACAAACGTCAGTCAACAGGCGTGTTATTTATTTGAGGAGAAAAAGCGTGTCAGCCAGCCAGAGAGTTGTGAGGGCAGAGATTGTATTAATGTGAATGTCATTCTTGAAAAAATACATTGCACACTAGTGAAGACCCCAAGTATAAAAGCAGCCTTACACGATTACAAGTTTTTATTTGGTCCGTATATAATCTCATTGTTTTCTGCCTACCCTCTCCTGCCTCTTCTTTCCTAGGGGGAGGAGGCGCAGACACCTGTAAACAGCGTACCTCGGGTTACAGTAATCTATTGGAGGACATTCGAGATTATTATATTTTAGTATATGTGCTGCCGACGCGAGCACATTTTTGAGATTATTATAAACAGTAGTCTGCGGGGGACCTAAGATTGGGTAATAAGTAAGGACTTTTGGGAAAGTTATTTAGTTTGTTTATAATAGTTCTGGACTCAGCTTCTGGAAACTTAAGTGTGCAGAATTCTGAGCTATGAAACCTTGTTTGAATTTATAGTAAAAAAATTGTATTTGGCTTCTTTTATGGGAACTTTGTTTTGTTTGGAGGCGAAGTAAACATTTTAGGCAAGTGTTAATTCATCTTTTTCTTGAGCTGGCGCTCCCAGTAGGAGTCCAGAGTAGCATATATTGTCATTATCAATGTGTATGTTACATAATTTTATTTTCTGAATGTTTAAACACAGACCTACTTCTCTGTGCAGTTTTATAAGACTACCAAGAAAGTTAACTGATCTTGACAGCAAGCCAAAATGGGGAAGAGATGAGTAAATTTTGTTTTGAGTTTTAAACTTATGTGCACAAATTTACAGTTTTGAAAATTGGTGAAGCAATATAAATTGTGCAGGAGAGCCAGGAAGCTGAGGCTGATGGTTTTGAAATTTTCCACATGCAGTTTAGTTATTGATTCTTAAGTTCCTGGAACTGCTATCCTGCTTCTGGTAACTTGAATAATGTTTAGTATAATTGGAATGCTATAAGAGGGAAGGAACAGAATATGGCATTTATTAATTCATTCAAAAATTATGGCAGGGTAATAGAAGAAAACCCATTTGCCTATTGTGTGATAGTTACATTTCCTTTTGTTTGCACAATTTTTCTACTGAATGAAAACCTAGTTCTCATAAGGAGTGGTATTGACAGTAATGTTTGTTATAAATCATATTCTGTTCTTACTTTAAGTAATGGCTTATTATTCTAAGTAGAAAGCATAAGTGACTGTCGCAGGGAAAATGACTTGCTATTCCTGCCTTCTCTGGTGTCACAGGCTTATCTTTGTGGAGCTTTTTCCTAGCAGAGGTAAAAGAGAGTTGACTAAAGAAAAAAATGACTAAATTTTCTTCCTTTTGTATCTGTTCTTGCGATACCTTAGGTTGATTTCTTTTGTTGGGTAGAATTCATTGGACAGGGAGAAGTCAAACCATACTCGATTATTGTACATCATAGTTACCTGTTTGAATTCTGAAAGAGCAATGTAGAATTTTATATTTAAGGAGCCATTCATTTACATAGGGTGTTATAATAGTGAAAAATTTTAACCATCAAAGTACCCTGTGATACAGAATGGTGAAATTAATGATTACATGCGGCTATTAAAAATCACATTTCAAAAAATATTTACTGACATGAAAATATATAAGTAATGTTGAGAGGAAAATAATAATATAAAGAAATACAGAGTCTGCAAAAAAAAAAAAATATATACCCTTAAGTGTCTTGCCATAGTAATAAATGTCTGGAAGCTCACGGCCCCCACTTTGAGCTCTCTTGTAGTTGTAGAGGTCAAAGGTAACTTGTAATAATCTCATGGTAATAAATTTAGTATTAAAATATTTACACAAGTTTTACTGTGATGTATACATTTTTGGGGCAGACTATGATATTATTTATGACATCACGTATAAATGATAGTGAGGATTGACAGGAAATTCTGATAGGTATTGTGTCCTAGGTGATAGGGTTTTGGCATAAAAATGATATTAAAATATTGTCAGGGATTACAGTAGAAAATGCTGAAAATTATTACTCCAACAGGGAGACTATCTTATGATTCATTGTTAGCAAAACAAATCCAAAATAGGGTGCATATTTGCTGTACACATAATAGAAACAGTGTATAATTCAGGTGAAGACATTTGCCTGATTCCAACCTAATGATAGTTTTACATGAGATGTGATTGACAAATAATGGTGAATGTTAAAAAAATTTTACAGTAAAAATTTTATAGTTAATGTCCTCAAGATACTTCCCCTTCCTCCCTCAAACGTAACTCCCACCATTCCTGCCGCTTTCTGAAGTACTTCTGAAAGTCCTCTTTATGAGTGTCTTTACATGTTGTCATAAGAAATATGGTGAATGCCGCTGCCCAGTGGCATCCCGTGAAAAGGCAATACAGCCCGGCACAGTGGGACTTCTGGTTGTTTCTGAAAGCCAAAATAACCATAAAGGTGAATGTTTTGAATTGATTCAGGACATCAGAGCAGCCAGGACAGCACACTAAAGATGCGTACAAAAGAGGACATCTAGGACTGCTTCAGAGCGGCAAGGGCGATGGGTTAGGGGGAGGGGGAGGTTTTGAGCGAGATTAACAGCAGTGTGTGTTCTTCTGTAATATATTTTAAAGACTTTAATCATTCACCATAATGTTTGATTACATCTCCTTTGTAGACCTTTTGCATCAATGCACATTGCTTCTCTCCGCCCTCTTTTCTGTTTGCTTCTTGCACCAAATTGGTCTGTGTTGACAGTGCCACCTGTTGATGTACTCCTCTCCCCAACCGGTCCTCATTGCTTTATCAGTCAGTAGGCCCCGGTCTTGGAACGTTTATGAGAGGCCAATATTTTGGTAGTTACTGAGGACACAAAGGTAAATAAAACGTGGTTTCTTCCCCCAAAACTCCACTGGACAATGCTTTTTTTTGGGGGGGGCAGGTGACATTGGCTCATTATGTGTGCTGCACTTTTCGGTTTCACTGCTAATACTGAGTAGTCTCTTCTTCCCAGTGCTCGTATCCTCTTGGAAATTTCTTACTGGGAAAGCATTTTTGAGTTCTAGACAACCAACTTACAAATGACTTCTTGGAACTTTTTTTCTTTATCTTTTTGAGACAGGGTCTCGCTATGCAGCTCAGGCTGGCCTTGAGCTCAGTTTGTAGCCCAGGCTGGCCTCGAACTCGCAGCAATCCTTCTGCTTCAGTTTCCTGAGTGCTGGGATTACAGGCGTGCATGACTATGCCTAGCTCCGGAACGTTTTTTGATTGTAGGTTTGGGGATCTTATATTCACCGAGTTCAGTTGTGGCTGTTACTGTTATTTTTAGAATGTGTGGCCCTTTCTTGGTTCCTTCTTCTTGCTTCCTTCTTTTAAAAATCAGCAACAACTAGAAAACAGGAGAGGAAAGAGAGACAAACTGTCAAGGAAAAAGATTCCACTGCAGTTTTCCTGTTGGTGTTATACTTTAACTAAAAATAATGAATCATCAAGATGAGTAAGTATACTAAGAAAGAAATAGCATTTCTGGTATACTTTACTAAAACCTCTCTTGATCTCTTGATTTGTGTATCAGTGCATTTTCCATATATATGTTAAAGTATATATACATTTATGAACTCAGTTTATCTGCTTTGTTTTCAAATAAAAGCTGAAATAACCAGATAGTTCTTTTTTTTTTTTTTTTTTTTTTTTGAGACAGGGTTTCACTATGCAGTTCAGCCTGGCCTTCAACTCACTTTTTTTTTTTTAGCCTTTTGAGGCAGGGTCTTGCTATGCAGTTCAGGCTAGCCGTGAGCTCAGTTTGTAGCCCAGGCTGGTCTTGAACTCACAGTAATCCTCCTGCCTCAGCCTCTCAAGTGCTGGAATTACAGATGTGTGCCACTGTGCTTGGCCTGGAGATGTTCCTTAATTTTTAAAAATTTTGTTTTAATATTTCTTTACAGATGAGACATTTTTACTTTTGAAGTATTAAAAAAATGAAATTATCAAAATATGTAGCATATACCTATTAAAGCCATAAATGAAATGTTAACATTTTTCATTTTTGCGTCACATATATTGGATATTTATTTAATAGAACTATGTATATCACAATTATTACACTGAATTCTAAAAGAAAAAGCAGTGTAGAACTTTGTAGTTCACTTAGAGTTAAAGATTCTTTTGTTCACAATTTCATACCACTCTTTTTGTCTACTTGATTTGTAAACTATGTACATAGTGGTATCTTGGTTCATTAATTCTTTCCATATTTCTAAAAACTGAATTAGATGAGAACAAAATCAAATTTCCCCATAATATTTCCAAATCTCTTGGGACAATCACCAGTGTAGATCCAAATTATTGTAATTTTGAACCTTATTATACCATTGATAGGGAGCTTTCCAGTGTACTTTCTCAAAATATGCATGATTACAATCCTCTTTCAAACTATACTGAAATGTTTCAGTAATGTACTGCACAAATAGTTTGCCAAAAACTAGTTAAAATTTGTTGCCTTCAAAATCTGGGTGGAACTTTTATTAATATGATGAGTAGTAAAATTGTGCTTTAGTCTGAAGTTTGAGTGGCCTCATGCTTAGAGAAGAGTTTTCTGCTTAAGTGGCTTACCAGCTAAGGAATCAAAATGTAGATAGAAGTGACTTGCAGCTACTTATACCTACAATGTTATAAATTCAGCAATGTTAAGATTATTTTGCACAGTATTAACTATATTTCTGTTTTTGTCCAACCCACAATAATGACTTAAGACTAAAACAAGTCTGTCTAAGGCAATAACTTTCTTACACTGCTGTTAGTTTAAGTAAATTTTATCTCATACAATTGTTTTAGACAGAAAGTTTACACAGAATTACTGCATCCAGTTTCCCATTTTTATTTTGTTTATATTGCTGGGAATTGAACGCAGGGCCTTGCACATGCAAGGCAAGCACTCCGTCGCTGGGCAGTGTCCCTAGCCAGTTTCCCATTTTTAATATTTGTCACGGCTAAGGAAACAGCATTGTTTCCTTAATATTAACTAAAGTCTGTACTTTGTCTCTCATTAGTTTTTACCTGATGTTCTTTTTTAGATTCCAGGGTCTGGTCCAGAATACATACACATTTAGTGATCATGTCTCCGTAGGCTGTTTTGGACTGTGGTAGCATCGCAGGCTTTCCTTGTCTTTGAGAACTCTGACAGGGCCTTTTTTTTTTTTTTTTTTTTTTTGGTACTGGAATCAAACTCAGGACCTTGTGTTTGCCAGGCAGGTACTGTGCCAGAGAGCTATCTCCCCCACCCTCTACTGTTTTGAGGGATGCTATCTTAGCTTTCTGTTACTATAACAAAATACCTGAGAAAGCTTTTACAAAGGAAAAGGCTGTTTTTGGCTCACAGTTTCAGGGTTTCAGGGCATGGTCATTTGGCCCTGTTACTCTTGGGCCTGTGGTGAAGCAGCATAAGGCAAGGAGCGAGCATTTAGTAGAGCAAGGCTGCTTACCTCGTGGTAGCTGGGAAGCCAGAGGAAGAGGAAGAGGAGGGGCCAGAGTCCCAGTAGCCCCTTCAAAGGCCCTGCTCAGCAATCACGCTTCCTTCCACCAAGCCCCACCTCCTGAAGGTTGCACCACCTTCCAGTAGCACCGTGGCTTGGCTGCAACACATGGGTCTTTGGGGGTATAATATTCTGGAGCAAACTATAGCAAGTACTGGTCAGTTATTTTGTGGAATATTCCTCAGTTTTGGTTTGATATTTTTCTTCTGGCTAGACTGGGGTATGGATTTGGGGGAGGGCCGTGAGGGAGATGAAGGGCCCGCCTCATCACATCATATCACAGGGGTAAATACTCTCAGTACGACTTTCCATCAGGGTAGTTAGTGTTAGTCATCTGGCTGAGGTAGTGAAGGTTTCTCTGCTCTAAAGTTTTCCTGTAGCCTAATTTTGAAACTAAGTTACTAAATACAGACCATGCTCAGTAGTAGAGTTAGGTAGAGTTAGGGTCTACATTGTTAAGGAAGAGGTATTTGTAAAATTATTTGGAATTTTTCTTCTGAAGGAGACTTTTCTCCTCTTATTCATTCATTCATTCACTGATCCTATCATTTATTTATATTGGTAAAGACTTAAAGTTTTTCACTCTTAGACTTACCATCCTGTAGTTAACATTATTTGGTTGCTCAAGTGATTACACCTCTTTTAGGTTGGCTCCTGTGACATACCCCATTGTTCTGCTGTCTGAGAGCTTCCTTTCTGGTGCTATAAGATGCCCCCGGTTCATCTTACCTATTTTCTGCCCCAGTCCTAGAGTCAGGTAGTTCTCCAAGGATCTCTTGGTTCTTTTACTGAAGAATGATAAAACCTAGGGCATAGACATGCCCACTGCTGTTGGGATAGCATTACTTCTAGACCCTCTTCAGTGTATAGTCCTGAAAAATATATGTATGCATATGAATCTATGTATACAGATTTAAAACTTTTTCTGCCTATTCAGCTGTATCTGTATTCAGCTGAATATGAGTTCATACTAACATCTTTGGCCTTAAACTCAGTATCACATGGTTCATTCTAGCTTTAACCCCTCGCTTATCCAGACCATCTTGCTTCAAAAGTGAGAAATCTGTTTCTCGCCTTCTCATGTCCACTTACTAAATTTGTTCAGTATTGATGCATGTATAGCAGTTTCACAATTATTAACCTGTAGCTCCAAGAGAAATGACTTTACCAAGCAGAGCAGTGTTTACTATCAGTTCCTTTTGTCTTTAATCTTAAGAGTTTCCTGTCAAAACAGTTTCCCAAAGTTACTTAGGTTAGAATCTTTTGTCAACTTTCATATTTTATTTTTATGATTGGTCTGAACTACATAGTGTTTACAATAGAACTTGCAAAAAGTTTCTCTTGCTTGACTATAGATCGTTAATCTATCTGTGGTTTGTGGCAAAAATAATCTCTTTTGTGAAAGTAGTTATTTCCTGAGGTTTAGTTAGAACAGTACTCTTCACTTGGTTGTTAGTTGACATTTTTAGATACATTTTGTGTTAATATTACTCCCTGGTTGTTGCAGACTGATGAGGCCCACGATCTCCCAAATGAGTGGCGAAGGTTTAAATAAATGAGACAAGTAAAATGATTTCAGGGCTCCAGGAGGGTCTAAATACTCTCCCAGAATTTACAGCTCTCTGGGTTAAGACCGAGATCTTCTCTAGACAGGCTGTATTTATTAGGGTTTTCAAGCAAAGGAGGAGAATACTGAAGAAAATGCAAGAATCTGGGCAGGACTTGGGAATCCCTCTTAAGGATTTCTCCAAGTAATACATTATGTTAACTTAGAACTATGTTATCTCCAAGAAGGCCTTCACCACAGAAGTGAGAAGTCTGTAGCTACAGTTTCCTTCTAGTTAATTGGAGTTGGAGCCAACTGTCTTCAGCTGTGGCCTTATCTTGCTTGTCCTTTGAGGTGTCCCAATTTCACAGGCCAGTACAGGCTTCAGTAGGGACCAGTGACTCATAGAGGTTCAGTTACTATGAGTCCACTGCCTATCTCCAGACAAGGGGCCTAGGCCTTGAACAACTCACCAGTAAACACAAAAAGCCAATTGGTTAATATTAAATACTGCACAGAGCAGCTTCATAGTGGTCTCCATCAGATATGTACTCCCTCTGATGTTTCTGGTGATATGTATTAAGAAGTGCCATGTACAATAGTATTTGAGAGTTTAGATTGTGCCTGTATTCTTGAAATAACTTTATATGTATTAGTTCACTTAACTCCTCTATGTAGTCTGTAAATTAAGTACTTCATTGTT
Source organism: Dinomys branickii (assembly GCA_004027595.1). Taxonomy (NCBI): domain Eukaryota; kingdom Metazoa; phylum Chordata; class Mammalia; order Rodentia; family Dinomyidae; genus Dinomys; species Dinomys branickii. Next base: position 9,144 of record PVLD010002462.1, on the reverse strand, counting down.
TTGTCTATTTTGAAGATGAGGAAATTGACACTGAGGTTAAACAGTTTGTTGGAGACCACATAGGAAGTAAATAACAGAGCTTTGATTTGATTATAACCAGTCTGATGAGGAGCCTGCACTCCTAATCACTCTGGTGTATTAGCTCTAAATAAACAAAAAGGATCATAGTGTAAGAGTTATGAAAGAGTAATACACAGTGACCCAAGAGAATGACTGAGAGGGCCTTCAGAGTTCTTGTTTTGGTGTGGGGAATGGAACTCAGGACCTAATGCTTGCTAAGCAGGCGTTGTGCCTTCAGCATACTTCTTAGGGTAGCGCTCTCAGGAAATGAGATTTGACAGATAAGGTAGAGCCAGCCATGTGAAAAGCTGAAGAGAAATTCTTGTGTGTGTGTGTGGCGGGGGGTGGCATCAAGTGCAAAGCCTTGCACTGCAAATGAGCTTGGGATGTTTCGAACAGAAAGGCACTCATTGTGGCTAGATGTAATGACCAAGGTGTCCATGAGGCTTATAGGACTGTATGAGAAGTTCCGTGCAGTACCTTGTTAATGTTCGCAGTCATCCATTATTGCAATTTCATAGAAGAGAAAATAGATCATCTGCATAGGCTAAAGTTACTTTGCTCTTCTGTTTACTCTTTATCCTACTGTAGCCTTCATTTCTGCTTGTTCATGTCACTGGATCTGCCCCTGCTTGCTCAAGTAACCATTGGCAGTAGTACTGTTGGTCACTTTTCTCTGGAAACTCTCCCTGACTTCTTCTGTGCCACTTCCCTCTGTATACTCTGGAGCTTCTGAGTATGTGGGTCATTTCCTTTGAGATGTTGTCTTCCTCTGCATGTCCTCCAGAAATATATTCCCCAGAGTTGGCCAGTTGTTTTTCTTAGACTTCTGCATTTTCTGAGGTTACAGTAGCCCTATAGTTTCACTTAACCATGTAACTGCCAGTTACTCCTCAGGCTGTTTTTCCAGCATTAATACCTTTCCAGAGTATCAGATTATTTTACTAGTTACTTATCTTTACCTTAAACTTTTGTCCGAACAGCTTATATACCTGCCTGAAGTTTTGCTTTGATCTGTTGCCCTAAAAGATATAATGGACCACTGGTGACTTCATCACCCTAGGAAGAAACTTTTAGGAATCATTGATGACACTTGACTGGCAAGGTGGAGCCACCTGTGGGAAGAGCTGAATAAAGAGAGACCCTTGTGGGGGAGTGTCAAGCACAAAGCCTTGCGCTGCAAGGCTTCTTTCGTTCTCAGTCCTTAGATGATTCCTTTACTGCAGTCTGATGGATTGGTCTCCTAAATGGTCATCAGTCACTCATGTGGCATCCTTGTTCCATACTGCGTTATTAGAAACTATTGCTTTACCTTCTCACTAGTTTTCCTGTCTTCGTCACCTTCTCACAGTTGTCAGAATGGTATATCTGAAATACAGATCTGATAGTTTCTCATTGACTCCCCACTATAAAGGATAAAGTCAGGACTTAACCATGGCATTAAAATTCCCCATGATTTGGCCTCTGACTGGTTCTCTAATATTAACTTTTAAAATTCCTGCTTTACATTTTTCATTCTAGCCATATAGAACTATTTCTTTGAAGTTTCCCTGAATATACATGCTACTGGGTTTCTGGATTGTTGACCATTGCTTATGTGGTGTTTCTGCCTGGATTGTTGACTGCAAAATTGCTTATGTGGCCTTTCTGAAGAATGCCTTCACTTCTATCTTTCTGGTTGGTTTTCTTTTGCATTTTATTTTGTTTATTTATTCACTTATTTTAGCAGTCCTGGGGATTAAGTCTATAGTCTTTACACTGAACTACATCCCCAGTCCTTTTTGAAGTTTTTTTTATTGTGCAACAGGGTCTTGATAAATTGAACTTGAATCAAGTTTGCTTGTGTCAGCCTCCCAAAGTGCTGTAATTTTATCTTCTTAACTCCTTTACATTCTTGCAGGCTCAGTTAAAGCATTACTTTGTTCAGAAATCTTAGAAATAAGCTACTCCTAACTGTTACATCTCATGCACTTAGAGCAGTACCAGACCCAGCAAAGACATGTAATAAGAATTTGAGTGCATTACTGTACTATGGTAGCAGCTGGTTCTGCCTCCCAACTGCCAGGGATTGAAACCTGGCTTTATTAATTGAGTGTATGCTGTCTCTCTGTACCTCAGTTTTCTTCCCCTGTAAAATGGGATAGTGATGCTTTCAAAAGATCGCTGTGAAATTTAAATTTGTTAATGCAAATGAAATATTTAGAATAATGTTTAGTACTTAGTAAATCATTTATTACAGCAACAGGTGCCCTTAGAATATTTTAATTTACATTTCTGTTTCCGCCACTAGGCTTTGAATTAGTGAATGAATGAACCAACCAACTAATTCTTGGTCTTAAAATAAAAGATATGTTTCCAGCTTTTGAAAATATTATTTTCAAAAAATAATCAAGTTATATCATGTACAGGTACAAATTCTCTGTGATGAATATGATCGTTTGTATATCTAAAATGTACCAATGAAATCTGACTGAAAAAGAAAAAAGAAAATGTCATACCATGTTGACTACTACTCTTTCTTTCTCGCAGCACTAATATTTTGTGTCTTGACAAAAACTTGAAGTTGGCCGGGATATAGCTTAGCAGCAGAGCACCTACTTGGCAAGTGCGAGGTCCTGAGTTCGATTCCCGGTATCCCCCAAAATGAAATTGGCATTAATGATAATTGGCATTCTTAATTATATTATGTGGTTACTTCCTTATTTAAAATTTAGCATATTTTCTTGATAGTAGTACAGTTTAAACTCTAGACGCATCTTTGAGTTACTCTTAAGTTTTCCTTAGAAGTTTACTTGTCTTTCGTAGGATGGATTAAAGTACAAGGGGGATAGCAGTGCTATTACATGGGGCTTTTTTTTATTTGGGCAATAAACTGAAGCATGTTGTAGAGGAAGGTTGAATAAAAGGATAAAATGGGGAACTTATAAAACTTCTCTTTCTGAACCAAGCATGTAGGATATTCTTTTTTTCCTTTTTATTTTATTGGTACACTTTAGATAAACATAGGGATAATGTCCCTCATAGGGAATTTGTACCTGTATATGGTATATCTTGCTTCTTTATTTCTTCCGCTCCCTTAAGTCCCTAGGATATTTCTTTTGTGTTTGGTTTAAAATAAATTCTCAGCATATTAGGTAGTCTTAATAAGTGTGAGTTCAGTAAATACTTTGTATAAATACACAGCATAAGTCATTAGAAATTATCTATGCCTCTACTTTCTTCTATGCCTGTAAACAATTTGAAATTCGTTTACTTAAAATCTTTCTTATGCCTAGGTATGTGTCTTGGGGGTAGAATACTTGGCCTAGTATGTGTAAGGTCTTGGGTTTGATGCCCAGTTCTGTAAAAACATCTTATCACAATCCTTATTCAATATTTTATAAATCTTTCACCCCAACTTTGACATCACTTATTTTGTTTGGAATATCAGAATTAGCTGTATAATCTTGGCAAATTTGATATAAATACTGTTTATATTTATTTCTGTTAAATTTGGAGGTTTTTCCAGTCTTGCTGAACTTTGATTATATGAAGTAAGTTTATCTTGTTTCGAACCTAGGAACAGTACAGGATATTGGTATTCATTGACTTGAAAATTGTTACCAAAGAAACTAGACTTTTGTTCCTAGAAAGTCTCAAGTTGCTAAAGGAGACCTTACTAACAAACCAGTACCAAAGGAAAATGGAAAAGCTACTCTATCGATCTGTCTTTGGAAACCAATACCCTATAGTGACTGTGCTGTCAGGCAGCAGGAACTGTTTCTCTTTCTCCTTCTCTTGGCCTTATTTTAGTTGAGGGGTCCGAAGTGCCGTTTTTATGTTCATTGGTATGTGTTTGCTGTACCTAATGTTTACCTTCATCGTCGGGAGCTGGTATGTGTACATCATACGCTTTTAATTCTTTTGAAATGCTGTGTTTTCAAGAGAAATGGGCACAGGTGGGTGGGGAAATCTATATGATGACACTTTAGCTTGTTAGATAGGACTGGCTGTTATCAGAAAAGCTGTATGTCACCTCTCCTTTAGTTAGAATTGTTCTTTAAAAACCATTTGTTCAAATAAGCACTAAGATATTCCCATTAATCTTTTTTGTGAATACCATAACTGTTTGTTTATTTATTTATTTATCTGTGTCAGGAGTCAGCCCTGGGCCCGTGTGCATACTAGGTAATTACTGTACCACTGAGCGGTGTCCCTAGCCATGTAGTAATACTGACCTATAACTGTACTGAAGTTTTATTTATAGTTTGTTGTTTGAACCTGTTATAGTTGGTGAATATTTTTCATTTTTATAGGATGTGGAATGTTTGAAGGTACTAGTTTAACAGCCATTTTTCAACGAGTCCTTTTTTAATAAACTGATGTTTTGATATTCTTACTTGATATTCTTTTTTCAGGTCTGTTTAATCAAATTTCTTTCATTTGTAAATAACAGGAACCAAATTCAAACTAGCTTACTCAAAAAAAGCAATTTAATGGTAAGGCTACTGGGGATTTCACAGTACCTTGTGATAGATAGAAGGGCGGCCAGGCCTCGTGAATGAGAGTGAAAGCAGGAACTAGAAACGCATCAGGAACCCAGGCAGCTATTTTCTTACCGTCCTGGGGAGGCGGTTTTTCTGCTTCTGTCTGCCTTATTTTAGTCTCTCTGCATGTTATCTTTCACCACTGTGCACGGCTGAATATATCTTCTGACTCTTAAATTCATTTATTGGTTCATGGTTCTGTGATTGCATTCTATTTTTTTTTTTTCCGGGACCGGGGATCGAACTCAGGGCCTTAGTTGTGATTGCATTCTAAACTCCTGGAAGAAAATATACTTTCAGGCAAGGATCTATGTCTGGTCCAATCAGCTATGGCTGATGAAGCCAAGGTTATATAGACTATGAATTTCTGTCTCAGTTTTTGTCAAAAAGGCATAGATATGGGGCCTTCAGCTCCAGAGGAAGGTGTGGACTAAATATATTTGGTATTTCTAAAAGGTGGGATGGGGTCCTGGGGAAGAGGAGATTGAAGGTCTAGGAGCAGAAGGGAAAGTAAAAATGATGAACGTGTGTTATGTGTATGCACCGATTCCCTAGGACAGATGTAATTATTATGTATTGCAAACATATTCTAATGAAGAAACTAAAAACCTGGTGATTACAGAGGAATACTAAATAATAAGAAATAAGACTTTTATGAAATTGAAGAAAAAGACCTCTCACTGGCTTTGTGTAGTTGCAAATAAATTATTTCATTCCCAGTCCATGGGTTATTACTGTGAAACTGGTAAACATATCTTCTTTTTTAAAGTAAAAACCAGTGGAGGTTTTCTTAGCTTCTGGAATTTGAAATTTTAAGTTATGTTATTTTATAAGTATATATGTGTACTGATATATACCTACTCTAACCTTACATTAACACAAATGTATCGCATTATTTAGGAAACGTTTACTGCCTGCCTACTCTCCAAAGGGGTTGTGCTAAATCATATTTATAGATACAGAGACATAACATTGCCTGCTCTCATTCATAACCTAGTTGAGAAGAGACGTTGAGAGTATTAATTCTAATGGTAGTAATACGCTAATCGTAATACAGGTATGTGCAGGGCACTCTTAAAGCATAAGAAAAGAGCAAAATGATCCAGGGCAAAGTGAGAAAGACAGGTTCCAAGAGGGCTCTCACTGGAACGATGTACACTGACTGTTTGAATAGGGATTTTTTATAGAAGGAGCTGAATTTGCAGAGGTCACGTAGAGTTGTATACAGTAAGTAGTTAAGTATGGTTGAAGTGAATTTTTACACTATTCAGCTTAATGAAACTGAAATTAAAACTCTTTTCAAACCTGTTCTTCACCTAGTAGTAAATACAGCCTTTTTCAAAAGACAGTTGTGGATTTTAGAATACTCACATTACTTGTTTTATAACTTTAATGTCACGTTTCTGAATGAGATGTCATTAATCATTTGCTTTCAGACTCTTCTATCAAATTTTTCTTAGTGGTTGTTGGTTGGTTTTCTTTAATGCTGGTTTTTCCTGGTCAAGCTTAGACCCCTGTACGGTGGGTGACTGAAAGTAGTAGAGCTTATACAGCTTATGAGAAGCGTTTTTTTTTTTTTTTTTTTTTTTTGTCTTTTTGAGATGGGGTCTCTAGCTATGCAGTTCAGGCTGGTCTTGAACTCACTTTGTAGCTCAGGCTGGTCTCGAACTCTTGGTAAGCCTCCTGCCTCAGGCTTCCGATGGCTGGGATTACAAGTGTACACCACCACACCCAGCTATGAAGAGCACAGATTTTATAATAATAAATAGTGAAAAGGATTTGTAAACCTAATATAATTTTAAAAGGTGAGTCTCTAAAATGAATTGCCAATACTGAACTTGTATAATTTTAAAGAACAGAGCTTGTGTATTTTGTGAAATATTATTTTACATAATCTTCTTCCTGTAAAATTACACCTACTGTTAAGTAAGATTATTGAGGACAGAATGGTTTGTGCTTCAGTACTTCGGTCACTGGATTAACACCATCACTTCTCTTTTCTATTCCTGTGTCCACTCATTCATGGCTCCTGCCCCACCCCATTACAGATAACCAGCCAGCCAGCTAGACAGACCAAAAGTACCCCAAAAGCCTGCATTCACTATTCTGAGAAATGACTGAGGTGAGAAGAGAGTAGAGGTACTTCGGGCCAACTGGTGGTGATGGAGTGGTGCGCGCGCGCGCGCGCGCGCACGCGCATGTGTGTGTGTGTTTGAAGCATGAGGTTAATTTTCATGAAGCAAATAAAAAGTGTCATCATTGTTACCAGTGTCACAAATTGAGGCTGTTGTTGCCCTTTCCCTAATCCACCATTCTGCCTTTTCTCACTCTCACTTTGTAGATGCCACCCTGCCCCAGCTTTACTTGAGGTATGTTCAGTGTACTTTAGATACTGTGTAGGAGGTAGATGATAAACGGGGGGCCAAGGTGACATGCCTTTGTGCTTGATCCTCCCTTTATTTGGAAAGCACTTCCATCTCTCCTGCTATCACCCTATTTGTATCGCAGGATTTTGATATCTTTGTTTTGACTCTTCAAACCTAAGCTGTGTGTCCTTGTAATTTCTTTGTTTGTGTTACACATTTATAATTTGTTGTACTGCCTATTTACTTTCCTAACTTCTCTGTTACACTGTAAGATAGAGTCAGGTCTTGTCTTTATGTTGCCATTGGCTATTACAGAGATGCTGGATGTGGGAGGTGTACCATTTTTGGACTCTTGGTTGCAAATACATAAAAGAAAGTAAGTCTGTGGCAAAAGACAAGGAATTTATTGGAAGGATATTGGGTCGACTGCAGAAATTATTCAATGACTGGAAAACCAGTTTCAGAGAACAAACAGAAAACTAGTGTCAGGGCTAGACCATAGTTGAAGTAATGGTTGTGAGAATACATATATATATATATCACTATCTGGTTCAGGCTGGCCTTGAACTGACTGTAGTCCAGGCTGGCCTCTAACTCATGGTAATCTTCCTGCCTCAGCCTCCTCAGTGCTGGGATTAAAGGTGTGCACCACCATGCCTGGTTAGCAATATCCTTTTTCTGTTTAAGATGCCTCTGATGCCACTGGATGCCATTGCTAGAATATTGCCACCAGGTGCTGCATGTCACTAACCTAAGAATGAATTTTATTTTTTGACTTACAGAAACAAATTGACTTCTCACAGTTCTGGATGGTGGAAGTTCATGATCAGGGTGCAGGCACGGTCAGATTATGGCCCTTTTTTGGGTGGCAGACTGCCAGTTCTTATTGTATCCTCTCATGGCAGAAAGAGTAGAATGAGTTTTAAACTGTTCTTGCAATTTTAGCTCTAGATTTAAATTTTGCATGAGTGCATCTAATTGACCAGTTTGTATGCTTTGCAATTATTTGGTCTTTTTTGGTTTTCATGATTGGCTGTAGAGTGTAGCTTCTTTCCAAACACGCATTATGTCAGAGTGTCTATATACAGGGAGGGCCCTAACCCAGGTACTAGACAGTAAAAAATAAAACTGACCCATGTCCACTTCAAGGGTAAATAGTTGTTAGATGGAACGAAGAGAGAACCAGAGTCATGATTTCTGGTATTAAACCTTTACATCACCAAGCACCAAGCATTGTGATGCCACTAGTGTAATTCAAAACAAAATCAATACCAAACCATAAAATAAGCAAAAGATAAGCAAAATCAGCAAAGTTCTAATGTTTAAAATGTGTACCTACTTCATTATTAAATGAAATCAAATTATTTGAATTTCAATCAAATTATTTGAATTAAATTTAAACTTTTATTGGTTCCCTTATTCTGTAGTTCCTAAGTATAAGCTTATTTATCTAGAAATCTAACACTGAATGGAACTAGGATTTTAATTTGGCCAAAGTGATTATAGAGCACATACTGCTGTGGCTAGTACTTCTTACAGTTTTTATGTAGTTGTGTTCGGCAATGACTTAAAACAAAAATAGTAAACTAATATTTTAGAGCTGTCATTTAGAGGAAATATTTCTGCTTACTAAAAGCAAAAAGAAAAGTTTTATTTGTAAGCTCTCTTATCCATAAAATGTGAAGTGTTATTAAAGCTGCTTTGGAAAACTGGCATTATGTACAAAGGTTGAATATACATATACTACATATGCTAGTGCTTTGTGCCCATGTGCATCAAAGGACATGCACAATAATTTGTACATAACTTCCTAATCATTTAGAGTAGTCTAACACTTGAAGCAAGCCAAATGTCCGTTAACAGTCAGTGGCTAAATAAAATTGTATATTTTTAAAATGAAAAACTACGAACAAATTATTGCAATAAATATGAGTATGGCTGAATCTCACAAACCATCCTGTAAAGGGAATAAAGCTAGATCAAAAAATAATGCACAGGGAACTCAGGAAGATGGCGACCGGGTGAGCAGCAAGGGAGCGAACCTCCTTAATAAACACCACCAGCTCGAGACAGACTTGGTGAGCGTGAATGCCGGAACCTCGGCTGGGAAGTTTAAACTGGGCGTATTTCTCTGAGATGCCGGGGGAGATGTGGTAGGGCGGACCAGGCTGCCGGGGCGAGACGTGGGAAAG